>CM042388.1:14037269-14059769 GCA_023634145.1 Thymallus thymallus | reverse complement strand
CATCTTCGACTCTTTAAACTCTACATGGTTGTATATATAAAGACACCACTCAATTATTGTGTTATATTACGTCATCCTTGTGTTGGTGTCTTACTCTGCTTTCTTGCGTTTGTTGTAGGATCGTCTCCAGGGGTTTCTCCAGGTCTTGCGTTTGGCAAGGGCCAGGTCTGGGAGGAAGGCAGCCAGGGAACCCTCGATCTGGTCTGGCTTACCGCACAGAGCATGCTCAGTAGAACAGTAGTACGAACACTCCCCGTAGAAACAGATGTTGTTGGCTGAGAAATGACAGTTGATTAGAATGGCTTAGTTGGTGATATTGATTTATCAATTTGGTGACCAATAGCTCCACCTACAGTCCTTAAACTTAAATGCAGTTGATATGATCATAGTGCTGCATTTATTATTATTATAATGTTAAGTATTTTATTAGGATCCCTATTAGCTAGTGCTAAAGCAGCAGCTATTCTTTCATAAAACATGACACAATACAGCACATTAATAGACAAGAACAGCTTAAGGACAGAACTACATTCATTTAAAATAATAATACACACTTCCATACATTTATGCCTTAGCATTCCAAGCAACATGTACTCATTATAATGGCAACACTGCAGCCATTCATTTTACCATATATTGCACCCTTGCTCTTCTGTTATAATTACTTTGCCTAAACAGGTCCTAAACAGCATCCTTGAATCCTGAAATCCTAATCTCACAGCATCCTTGAATCCTGATATCCTAATCTCACAGCATCCTTGGATCCTGATATCCTGATCTCACTGCATCCTTGAATCCTGATATCCTAATCTCACAGCATCAGTTGTTCTGTAAATACCTCACAACATCAGGAACCAACTGTGTCCTTGGTTCCTCTGTTCAACGCCAATACTATGCATTATTATGTGATTCATAGACGCTACCCACTGGACACACAATGTTGGTGGCACAATGTTGGTTCATGGAACGTCTGTGCCCAGTGGGCAACCAAAAAATTGAAGTTTCACCGAAGTTCTTAACTCCTGCTCAGTTTCCCTTGCGTGAAATGAGCCACATATCACATCGTAAGGAGTTGCACCTAAGTATCACCCCCTCACGTGAATGCAGCAACTTCTGTTCAACAACTGTTCGCTAAATTCCCCTGACATCAAAGCTACACTGCATGGCCAAATGTATGTGGACACCCCTTCAAATTAGTGGATTCGGCTATTTCAGCCACACCCGTTGCTGACAGGCGTATAAAATCGAGCTCACAACCATGCAATCTCCATAGACAAACATTGGCAGTAGAATGGCCCGTACTGAAGAGCTCAGTGACTTTTAACCTGGCACCTTCATAGGATGCCACCTTTCCAATAAGTCAGTTAGTCACATGTATGCCCTGCTAGAGCTGCCCTGGTCAACTGTAAGTGCTGTTATTGTGAAGTGAAAACTTCTAGGAGCAACAACAGCTCAGCCACAAAGTGGTAGGCCACGCAAGCCTACAGAAGAGGACCGCTGAGTGCTGAAGCTGGTAGCCCGTGAAAATCAGTTGCAACACTCATTACCGAGTTCCAAACTACCTCTGGAAGCAATGTCAGCACAGGAACTGTTGGTCGAGATCTTCATGAAATGGGTTTCCATTGCCGAGCAGCCGCACACAAGCCAAACATCACCATGCGCAACGCCAAGTTGCGTTTAATTGAATTTTTACTCAAGACAGTTGTGTTTGAACCTCAGACTACTGTCCTATAGGACACTGACACAGAGAACAGAGGAGTGTAGCATGTCTGGTTCAGTACCTGGTGATATGAAGAAGGTCCTCCACAGCTTCTTGTCTCTGGTCACGTCTTTGATCTCTTTAGTCATATTCAATAGTCTACCGGCTACAGGAGGAACACGGCGGAAATCCAGGATCCTGCAACAGGACAAAGAGAGACGTATAGGTCCACATGGTCCACATGCTACGATACCATAGTTATCCTACTATTCTTCTAAGAGTAAAGTGCACTGTCGTTTCTTTTTAACACCACCAGAGGGAGCTGTGACATAAAAAAAAACGAATCAACCATGCTTGGTCTTAATTCACACCATGCGAAGTTCTGACATATGCTATTCTATTCTACTGCCATGTGGGAAGAAGACAGGTATTCAGAGAAGCCACGAGTTGGCTCTGATGATGATTCATCTGTGTGTGAACCCAGGTGTGTGTGTATGAATATTGGTGTGTGTGGGCATAGATGTGTATGTGTGTATGTCCTGTGAATGGGGCTCCCAAGGGGCGCAGTGGTCTAAGACACTGCATCTCAGTGCTAGAGGCGTCACTACAGACAACCTGGTTCGAATCCAGACTGTATCACAACCGGCCATGATTGGGAGTCCCATACGGCGGCGTACAATTGGCCCAGCGTCGTCCGAGTTTGGCCGGTGTAGGCCGTCATTGTAAATAGTTAAATAAAGGTTTAATAATAAAATAAAACAAAGTTGAATGTGTGTATGTCCTGTGAATGTGTTTATGAATGAACTTTGCAGATGTTCTGTGTTTACAGTATTCTCAGCACGTATGAGACCACTCCATGGAGATGGAGTCATCTAATATGAACCTCTCTCTCTCTCTCTCTCTCTCTCTCTCTCTCTAAATGCTGTCATGCCTGTCTCTGTGCGTGCTACACACTTATTGTATGCATGTATAAACCCCCTTCTGTTAATGATGACACCACTGTTAACCAGGGATGCTTTCCATACTAGGCCTGGGGAGACAGAGAGACAGAGAGAGAGGAGAGAGAGAGAGGAGAGAGAGAGAGAGAGAGAGAGAGAGAGTGTGTGTTTGTTTGTGTGCACCTGCGTATACTGTGTGTGTGTACTCATGCACCTGTGTGAGAGGGTTAATCTCCATGGAGTGGTCTCATACGCGCTGAGAATACTGTAAACACAGAACATCTGCATAGTTCATGCATACACACATTCATGGGACATACACACATACACATCTGCGCCCACACACACAAATATTCTGTGCACATACACACATAAAGAGCGAAAGCGCTCCAAGATACAAATTGTCCAGTTATGTTGCAGAGCGTGACAGAGAGCAGAGTGTTTGAGCCATGTTTGGCTGTCAGATGTTGCCGCACCGCACGACCCTATGGGGGATCTGCCATGCAAACAAGGAACAAGTTCTGGATTCATTTTACCCTCGTCACTCTCTGCTCTTATCCCTCCTCCCTCCTCTACCTCCTCCCTCCTCTACCTCCACCCTCCACTACGTCCACCCTCCGCTACCTCCACCCTCCTCCCTCCACTACCTCCACCCTCTGCCTCCACCCTCCTCTACCTCCATCCTCCTCTTTCTTCTACCTCTACCCTCCTATAACTCCTTCCTCCTCTATATCCACCCTCCTCTACCTCCACCCTCCGCTACCTCCACCCTCCACTACCTCCACCCTCCTCTACTTCCACCCTCCTCTACCTCCATCCTCCTCTTTCTTCTACCTCTTCCCTCCTATAACTTCTTCCTCCTCTACCTCCACCCTCCTCTACCTCCATCCTCCTCTACCTCCACACTCCTCTAAATCCATCCTCCTCTACCTCCACCCTCCCTCCTCTACCTCCACCCTCCTCTACCTCCACCCTCCTCTACCATCCTCACCCTTCTTTGCCTCCCTCCTCTACCTCCACCCTCCACTACCTCCCCCCTCCCGCCTCTACCTCCACCCTCCATCCTCCCCCTTTGTTGCCTCCCTCCTCTACCTTCAAAGGAAGCCGAGACCAAATTTAAGACAGCATTTCCCCCTTTTAATCCAACCAGATAATTAATGGTGCGTAGAGCCCACCTTAAAGTGTGTGCCTGTGTGTATGTATGTGTGTGTGTGTGTGTGTGTGATGACAGAACAGCCTTAGCCTTGATAGTTAGCCCGTACAACGCTGAAGCTTTCAATTAGACCAAAAACCAAACGTGAAAAACTAAACGGCTGCTTTTGGCTAACCCTAAATCTAACCCTACCTCTGCCTGGCTTACATTTAGAAGGGAGCAGGGCCTTTGGTTTCCTCTCTCCCTTCCCTACAACGCATGCCTGAGTGTGTGTGTGCGTGTGTGTGTGTGTGTGTGTGTGTGTGTGTGTGTGTGTGTGTGTGTGTGTGTGTGTGTGTGTGTGTGTGTGTGTGTGTGTGTGAGTGAGTGAGTGTGTGTGTGTGCCAACTGGGTCTAGTGGCGTACCAGATGTGTGGCAGACTGTCTGCAATTGCTGAATTGTGCCTCCAGGCAGATACGGCTTTATACTCTATCTATGTACACTGTGTGTGTATGTACGTGTGTGAAAGCCTAAGAGATAACAAGTACACTATCATCACCATCTTCACACCACAGCCGTGTTGACTATAACTGTTGTGTCTCAACATACAAGAGCCAGACAGAGAAAAGCCTTGCTGTGAGAAAAGGGCTATAAAGGATATAGAATAACCTGAAAGAAAACTAGCAGACCGACACGTCACTACAGTATGTAGCTATGGAGACCGGAGCGTAATCATGGCAGTATGATTATAATACTGAGCGTAACCACGGCAGTATTATTATAATATGGAGTGTAACCATGGCAGTATGATTATAATACTGAGCATAATCACGGCAGTATTATTATAATATGGAGCGTAACCATGGCAGTATTATTATAATATGGAGCGTAACATGGCAGTATTATTATAATATGGAGCGTAACATGGCAGTATTATTATAATATGGAGCGTAACATGGCAGTATTATTATAATACTGTCAGGCTATGGTCAGAGTCTGACAGTGTCTTTCTTTTCTGTTTCTGTGTGGGTTTTGGGTTGGATCCCTAATTAGAGGCAGCTGCAACGCATTGTCTCTAATTAGGGATCCTATATATGTTAGTCTGTCCTTCACTCGGGGTGGGTCGTTGTCGTTATATGTCGCAGTCACGGTGAATGTAAGTGTGCCTTTGTTACGTCCGTTCATTCGTGTGTGTTTTTTGTGAACGTGTCGTTAGTTTGTTCGGTGTCGTTATAGTTCGTCATTTGTTTGTGTCAATTATACATAGTATAAAATACAAGGAAATAAAGATGTCGAACTATAATCCCTGCGCTGCGTCTTGGTCTGTCTCTGCAACCGTTCGTGACAAATACGGAGTGTAACCATCATGGCAGTATTATTATAATACGTAGTGTAACCATGGTAGTATTATTATAATAAGGAGTGTAACCATGGTAGTATTATTATAATACAGAGTGTAACCATGGTAGTATTATTATAATACGTAGTGTAACCATGGTAGTATTATTATAATAAGGAGTGTAACCATGGTAGTATTATTATAATACAGAGCGTAACCATGGCAGTATTATTATAATACAGAGCGTAACCATGGCAGTATTATTATAATACAGAGCGTAACCATGGCAATATTATTATGACATACAGACAGAGAGACAGACAGACAGACAGACAGACAGACAGACAGACAGACAGACAGACAGACAGACAGACAGACAGATAGATAGATAGATAGATAGATAGATAGATAGATAGATAGATAGATAGATAGATAGATAGGTACTTTATTGATACACGATACATGACACATAGTGCGGCAGTATGAAAAAGTATAAGTATAATATGGAGCTTAACCATGGCAGTATTATTATAATATGGGGCATAACCATGGCAGCATTACTATAATACGGAGCTTAACCATCATGGCAGTATTATTATAATACGGTACGTAACCATGGTAGGATGATTATAATACGGAGCGTAACCATGGCAGTGTTATTATAATACGGAGCATCACCATGGCAGTATTATTATGTTCTGGAGCTTAACCATCATGGCAATATTACTATAAAAGCCGTTTGGTTGTCTCTCTTACATCCAGGAGATCCAGGAGGTTTTCCTTCTAGGATCATTAATGTGTTCTCAACAGGCAAGTCATAAAGTCTTGTAAAGCCAGTGGAGTTCCAGAGCAGGCAGGCAGACAGAGAGACAGACAGACAGACAGACAGAGCCGGGTGGTTGGGTTAGATAGTCATTGTTAAATCAAATCTATGTCCCAAATGCAATCTTTTACCCTACATAGTGCACTACTTTTGACCGGAGCCCAAATTGAATCCTATTCCCTACATAGTGCACTACTATATTTTTAAATGGAGCCCAAATGGAAACCTATTTCCTACAGATTGCACCATAGGGCTCTGGTCAAAAGTAGTGCACTATGTAGGAAAAGGGTGCCATTTGAGATGCACCTATAAGAGCAGGAAGGCAGTGCTCAGCCAGTCAGTCAGTATGACTCATGGGCCTCCTGATGATTATGCATGAGCATACACACACACACATTTACCTGTCCAGATGAAAGGCAGCGATCTCAGCATTGTGTCTCTCAAAGTCAGAGAAGTAGAAGAAGTCAGGGGGAGTCTCCTGCTCCCGGGTCTGCCTGCAGGGGAAAGGGCAAAGGTCACTTACAAGAAAACAAGCTCTGGGTAGATGTTGCCCTTAGGCACAGATATAGGATCAGCTTCCCCTTCCCAAAGCATAGCCTTAGGAGAAAGAATGCTGCATTGACCTTAGATCATTTGTTGATTTCTGTAACCGTAAAAGCCTTGGTTTCATGCATGTTAACATTAGAAGCCTCCTCCCTAAGTTTGATTTATTCACTGCTTTAGCACACTCCGCCAACCCGGATGTCCTAGCTGTGTCAGAATCCTGGCTTAGGAAGGCTACCAAATATTCGGAAATTTCCATCCCCAACTACAACATTTCCCGTCAAGATAGAACTGCCAAAGGTGGCGGAGTTGCAATCTACTGCAGAGATAACCTGCAGAGTTCTGTCATACTGTCCAGGTCTGTGCCCAAACAGTTTGAGCTTCTACTCTTAAAAATCCACCTTTCCATAAATAAGTCTCTCACTGTTGCAGCCTGTTACAGACCCCCCTCAGCCCCCAGCTGTGCCCTGGACTCCATATGTGAATTGATTGCCCCCCATCTATCTTCAGAGTTTGTACTGTTAGGTGACTTAAACTGGGATATGCTTAACACCCCGGCTGTACTTCAATCTAAGATAGATGCCCTCAATCTCACACAAATTATCAAGGAACCCACCAGGTACAACCCAAAATCCGTAAACATGGGTACCATTATTGATGTCATTCTGACTAACTTGCCCTCCAAATACACCTCCTCTGTTTTCAACCAGGATCTCAGCGATCACTGCCTCATCGCCTGCATTCGCAATGGGTCAGCGGTCAAACGACCACCCCTTATCACTGTCAAACGCTCCCTAAAACACTTTTGCGAGCAGGCCTTTCTATTAGATCTGGCCCAGGTATCCTGGAAGGATATTGACCTCATCCCGTCAGTAGAGGACGCCTGGTTGTTCTTTAAAAGTGCTTTCCTCACCATCCTAAATAAGCATGCCCCTTTCAAAAAACGTAGCACTAAGAATAGATATAGCCCTTGGTTCACCCCAGACTTGACTGCACTAGACCAACACAAAAACATCCTGTGGCGCACTGCATTAGCATCGAACAGCCCCCGCGATATGCAGCTATTCAGGGAAGTCAGGAACAAGTACACACAGTCAGTTAGAAAAGCAAAGGCCAGCTTTTTCAAACAAAAATTTGCTTCCTGTAGCACTAACTCCAAAAAGTTCTGGGACACTGTAAAGTCCATGGAGAATAAGAGCACCTCCTCCCAGTTGCCCACTGCATTGAGGCTCGGAAACACTGTTTCCACCGATAAATCCACGATTATCGAAAATTTCAATAAGCATTTTGCTACAGCTGGCCATGCTTTCCACCTGGCTACCCCTACCCCGGCCAACAGCTCTGCACCCCCGGCAGCTACTTGCCCAAGCCCCCCCCGCTTCTCCTTCACCCAAATCCAGACGGCTGATGTTCTGAAAGAGCTGCTAAGTCTGGACCCCTACAAATCTGCTGGGCTAGATAATCTGGACCCTCTCTTTCTGAAATTATCAGCCAAAATTGTTGCAACACCTATCACTAGCCTGTTCAACCTCTCTTTCGTATCGTCTGAGATCCCTAGAGATTGGAAAGCTGCCGCGGTCATCCCCCTATTCAAAGGAGGAGACACTCTAGACCCAAACTGTTATAGACCAATATCCATCCTGCCCTGCCTCTCTAAAGTTTTCGAAAGCCAAGTTAACAAACAGATAACTGACCACTTCGAATCCCACCGTACCTTCTCTGCTATGCAATCTGGTTTCCGAGCTGGTCATGGGTGCACCTCAGCTACGCTCAAGGTACTGAACGATATCATAACCGCCATCGATAAAAGACAGTACTGTGCAGCCGTTTTCATCGACCTGGCCAAGGCTTTCGACTCTGTCAATCACTGCATTCTTATTGGCAGACTCAACAGCCTTGGTTTCTCAAGTGACTGCCTTGCCTGGTTCGCTAACTACTTTGCAGACAGAGTTCAGTGTGTCAAATCGGAGGGCCTATTGTCCGATCCTCTGGCAGTCTCTATGGGGGTGCCACAGGGTTCAATTCTTGAGCCAACCCTTTTCTCTATATACATCAACGATGTCGCTCTCGCTGCTGGTGACTCTCTGATCCATCTCTACGCAGATGACACCATTCTGTATACATCTGGCCCCTCTTTGGATACTGTGTTTACTAACCTTCAATCAAGCTTCAATGCCATACAACACTCCTTCCGTGGCCTCCAACTGCTCTTAAACGCTAGTAAAACTAAGTGCATGCTTTTCTATCGAACGCTGCCAGCACCCGCCCACCGGACTATCATCACTACTCTCGACGGATCCGAATTAGAATACGTGGACACCTACAAATACCTAGGCATCTGGTTAGACTATAAACTCAACTTCCAGACTCACATCAACCATCTCCAATCCAAAATTAAATCCAGAATTGGCTTCCTATTTCGCAATAAAGCCTCCTTCACTCATGCTGCCAAACATGCCCTTGTAAAACTGACTATCCTACCGATCCTTGATTTCGGCGATGTCATTTACAAACTAGCCTCCAACACTCTACTTAGCAAATTGGATGTAGTCTATCACAGTGCCATCCGTTTTGTCACCAAAGCCCCATACACTACCCACCACTGCGACCTGTATGCTCTCGTTGGCTGGCCTTCATTATATATTCGTCGCCAAACCCACTGGCTCCAGGTCATCTATAAGTCTTTATTAGGTAAATCCCCGCCCTATCTCAGCTCACTGGTCACTATAGCAACACCCACCCGTAGCATGCGCTCCAGCAGGTATATCTCACTGGTCACCCCCAAAGCCAACACCTCCTTTGGTCGCCATTCCTTCCAGTTTGCTGCTGCCAATGACTGGAACGAATTGCAAAAATCATTGAAGCTAGAGGTTCCTATCTCCCTCAATAACTTTAAGCATCAGCTGTCAAAGCTGCTTATCGATCGCTGCACCTGTATATAGCCCTTCTGTAAATAGCCCACACTACTACCTCATCCCCATATTTATTTTTTGTTTATTTTCACTAATCTTGCACTCCAGTATCTCTATTTGCACATCGTAATTTGCACATTTTTCATTCCTGTGTTAATAATGATAATTCTGTAATTTATGTCACCACTATAGTCTATTTATTGTTCTACCTCTTAACCTTACTGCATTTTTGCACTACATTTTGCACTCTGTCTATAGATTTTTCTATTGTGTTTTTGACTGTTTGTTTAATGTGTAACTCTGTGTTGTTATTTGTCACACTGCTTTGCTTTGTCTTGGCCAGGTCGCAGTTGCAAATGAGAACTTGTTCTCAACTGACCTACCTGGTTAAATAAAGGTAAAAAAAAAAAAAAAAAAAAGATCAGTGCCACAACTGAAGCTGCACGGATTGCATTGTGGCTTTGTGTTTGAGACTGGAGAGATTCAAGGTTACTGTACCCCTCTACTGTACCTATCTCTGGAGTCCTATGATCCTCTCTGAAAATGCTTTCCATACACATTCTGACCGAAAGCTCTGACTGTGTGTAAAAAAAAAGCTTTTTAAGGCTTAACCCTCTCACAGAGCCCAACAGACAGGATGAGTCTAGAGGCGAGGCACAAAGGTGTCAAAGGCATTGAAGGTGAAGAACTACATACGGACACTTTGGTACCTTTAGATTATCGACGAGCTGACACAGAAGGTATGTTTTTCAGTATAGACATAATAACAAGTTGAACTGCAGTTCACAAACTCAGTTAATCACAACAAAAAAATACCACAAAACATGGAACATCTACCTGTAGTCAGGGTGAACAGCTGATTATTAGAAGGAATGTAGCTGAAACGGGACTGTTCCATCTATTCAATGACATGCCTCACGTTCCCTGTCACACTGTTGTTTACAACACAATCAGAAGAATAAAACACAATCAGAGAGAAATAGTTTCAGGACAAATGGGTTTGCAACCTTCACATCCATACCTACTCTGCAGGCCTTATCTCATCAGCTGAGGAGAGGAGAGGAGATTCTTATCTTGGCAAGGCAGTGTCCTCTGCTCTCTCTCTTCTATCCCTCTCTCTCACCCTCCCTCTCTCTTTCTTCCTCCCTCAAGCACTTCTCTCTTTCTCTCTATTCCCCCTTTCTTCCTCACACACTCTCCCCCCTCATCTTCTCTCCCTCTCACTCTCTCTCCCTCTCTTTCTCTCTCGGCAGCCCTCAGCTGTGTGTGATTGTTGCTCCACAGCTGTGAAGATGACATAGGCACCAATCATTAAATAACTCACCAGGAACCATGGAACACTCCACAACACATTCCTAACTCTCTACTAACGCTTCCTCGCCCCTCCTTCCTTCCTTACTCAGCTCTCTCTCTCTTTCTCGTTCTGTTTTTCTTTCTCTTTCTCTCTCTCTCTCTCTCTTGTTCATCCTCAAAGGCCAGTCAGCCTGCAGATTCTATTTTCTCCTTCTAAGAAGACTCTCTACAGGGACCGCTAAGTTGAAACAGACTGTTTTTGCTGGATGAGAATAGCAACAGTGAAAAAGTGACTGTGCTTAGGCCTACGTATGGTGTTTGGTTACACTGTCAAACATTTCCTGTAAAATGTACCATAACTTACTGGCAGCAATTGGCTGTGTGGTTACTGTAATTAATTTTACAGTATAGCTACTATAATCAATTTTACGGTACCGGAAATGTTACAGTAATCTAATTTACAGTACCAAGTGAGTTACTATAATCTCATTTACAATACTAATTACAATTACAGTATATTACTGTAATTGCCCAGTGACATATTACCCAGTGTTCTTTGCAAGTATTCATGTTTACATTTACATTTTGGTCATTTAGTGTGCACTCTTGTTTCGCAACGTACAGTAGGTGCATTCAGCCAAGCTTGATAAAATAAGCACATATCACAGTCATAGGAAGTGAAAGGTTTCTGTAACAGTTACTGAGAATGTTTTTGTAGTTAAGGATACACTGGTCTTCAAAATAATTGTAATTACAACAAAATATTTTATGATACTGTATCTCTGACTGTCATGCCTGCTCCCGCTCTCCCTCATGCCCAGCACTACGCACTCCTGCCACCATCATTACGCACACCTGTTTCCCTCGTCACGCGCATCAGCGATTCATTAGACTCACCGGGACTCAATCACCTGTTTTATTACCTCCCCTATATCTGTCTGTTCCTTAGTTCTGTTCCCCGCTTCAGCATTATTGTCGTATGTTGTGTTGTTCCCCATGTTCTGACGCTGTTCCTGTTCTGTTTCATGTCCGTTCCACTAAATGTTCACTCCTTGTGCCTGCTTCTCATCTCCAGCGTCTGGGTCTGACTATCTCTGGATAGTACCAATACATTACTTAGATATCCACGGTAACTTGATGCCAGCTTCCTATACATTACTATAATGGGAAAGCAATGAAAAACAGTACAATACTGTAAAAGTGACTAATAAACTGTAAGAAAGTTATTTTTACAGTATTTTACTGTAATTACAAGGGATTGGAGCAAGCAAGTTGGCTGATAGGCATTTGTATATTACAGCATATGAATTAATACTAGGTGTTTTACATCACTTGCACCTCTAGAGGCCTTAACAAAGGCTCCTAAAGTGGCAGCGACTACAGGTCAAAACAGATCAGGACATGGTTAAAAATTTAACCATTAAAGGTTTCAAGACCCACAGCAACTCTGATCTGTCCCCTATATACAATATGGATATAGCCTCTCACACACCTCAAAATACGCTAATGTATGAGAAACAACAATACGATCAAATTCAGTGTGGTACTGTATTCTGAATTACAGAAAATTAATGGCAGCAATTGGCCAGTAAGTTACTGTAGATTTTCAGGACAAGGTTTGTTGAATTCGCCCACAATATTTTCCAACAATGCACCATAATTAATTCTGTAAATCACATGGTATTTTGCTGTGCATTCTACAGTGTTTCACTGTTGAAATTACTGAAAAGTCTTAAGGCGTCTGCATACTAGGTTCGGTTTGCTCCAAGTAGAATTCGACTAGGCGAAGTGAACGTCTGTGCCTCGCATACTCCCTTAAAAGACTGTCGCTTCAAAAATGAGAAAAAAGCGGCAATAGTACTGTTTGTCCATTTTGAGAAGCTGTAGCCAATATACACTTCCTCAAAATAGTCAGAATTAATCTGTCATAAATGTTTACGTTTTTGTCGTCTTAGTCGTGCAATTTTACATCTAAGATATTTGGTGCAGTATTTCTTCTCAAGTGAAAAAATGTGTATGAAAACAAGTCTTAACTCACTTTACTGCAAAGTAGGCCTACTAGCCCTTATCTGTCAGGCTCTGGCCATAGGGAGTACCTAGTGGCCATGGTCAGAGCCTGACAGATCTAGAATCCTAGATCTATGTGTTTTTCGTTTTGTGTTGAATCCCCAATTGGAGACAGCTGCGAGACGTTGTCTCTGATTGGGGATTCTATTTGAGTTGCTCATCCCCACACAGTTGTGTGGGTCATTGTTTAATGTCATCTTTCGAGTAAGTGTGTTTTCCTTCAGTTCACGTATCCTGTTATTATTTTGGATAGTTCCGACCAAGTTTAGTTTTATGTGAATAAAACGATGTCGACCTATAATGAATGGGCTGCGCATTGGTCTCTGTACACACACGATCATGACATTAACATGCTTCCTTCTGGCAAACATTGTCTTATAATTCAAGGTCATTCAGGCTCCTGGAAATCCACAATCATACCACACACATCCTAACACATTCATTTCCTTGTGAAAACTAGACCTAACAAAAGCTTAGATACCATTTCTGTACAACAAAATACACAGCATGTTTTTACTGTTTGAAGCTATGGCCCAGTGGCTGTCTAAGACCCATGTTTTTACTGTGTGAAGCTATGGCCCAGTGGCTGTCTAAGACCCATGTTTTTACTGTGTGAAGCTATGGCCCAGTGGCTGTCTAAGACCCATGTTTTTACTGTGTGAAGCTATGGCCCAGTGGCTGTCTAAGACCCATGTTTTTACTGTGTGAAGCTTTGGCCCAGTGGCTGTCTAAGACCCATGTTTTTACTGTGTGAAGCTTTGGCCCAGTGGCTGTCTAAGACCCTGTCTTGCTGTGTCCCCCCTGACACTATGTGTGTGTCATGTGTGTGCGTGCGTGTGCACGTACGTGCGTGGTTCAGATGTGTGTGTGTGTGTGTGCGCATTCATGCATGGTGTGTGTGTGTGTGTGTTCCCCTCTTATTGTCTACTCCAGGGCTAGAGATGATACAGCATTGACACGCATTTGTCAATGAGTAGCTTGCTCAGAGGCAGGAAGGCTGGGTAATTACTTTGATACACATCTAATTCAAATGGCAATAAAACTATCTATCTGGAGCATGATATTACACCCCGGCCTGGAGAGAGAGAGCGAGAGAGAGGGAGAAAGAGAGAGAAAGCAAGAGAGGAGGGGTTAGAGAGAGAGGGAGAAAGAGAGAGAAAGCAAGAGAGGAGGGGTTAGAGAGAGAGGGAGAAAGAGAGAGAGAGAAAGGGGGGATAGATAGAGGGGGAGAGAGAGAGAGAGAGAAGGGGGAGAGAGAGAGAACGAGATGGAGAGAAGGGGAGAGAGAGAGAGAGAGAGAGAGAGAGAGAGAGAGAGAGAGAGAGAGAGAGAGAGAGAGAGAGAGAGAGAGAGAGGTTAAGGAGGCATCTGTGATTCCTATCAGGGGGAAGAGGGTATTGTCAAGGCCTCTCAGTTACACTCTGAGCTGGAGCTAAAACAGATACACACAGACACAACCACACACACACACAACCACACACACACACAACCACACACACACACACACACACACACACACACACACACAACCACACACACACACACACACACACACACACACACACACACACACACACACACACACACAGACACACAATCACACACACAACCATACAACAACACACAACCACATACACAAGTACACACACAACCACACAACCACACACACAACCACACACACAACCACGCACACAACCACATACACAATCACACACACACAACCACACACAAGTACACACACAGAAACACACACACAACCACCCACAAACACACACAAACACTCACAAACACACACAACCACCCACAAACACACACAACCACCCACAAACACACACAACCACCCACAAACACACACAGGTTGCTGTGTATGACTCTTAGAGGAGCATTTAAAGGCTGACTCCAGTCTCTGTCATCTCTGTCAACTATCATCTGTCAAACTGACACAGGGTGAGGAGCTGGCTGCAGAAAAACCCTGTTTTACACACACGACGTCCCTCTGGGGACTGTTTAGGAAGGCAAGTTCAGTACGTTGCAGATAGGAAATGGCATAGAGCTAAAAACATGTCCCTATTCTATATGTCAGAGACTCATATATGTTATACACAAGACATTTCTATGATCTCCTGTCCTGAAAAGGTATTTACTAGCTTGTCTTCTCTCTCACTATCTCTAGGGGTTGAGCTTCAGCCCCTGTGGACAGATACGGCACCACAGTAGAGGTGCTGGTATGGCCGGTTGTTTTAACTCCACTGGAGGCCTGATGCTGGTGATGGCCGGTTGTTTTAACTCCACTGGAGGCCTGATGCTGGTGATGGCCGGTTGTTTTAACTCCACTGGAGGCCTGATGCTGGTGATGGCCGGTTGTTTTAACTCCACTGGAGGCCTGATGCTGGTGATGGCCGGTTGTTTTAACTCCACTGGAGGCCTGATGCTGGTGATGGCCGATTGTTTTAACTCCACTGGAGGCCTGATGCTGGTGATGGTCAGTTGTTTTAACTCCACTGGAGGCCTGATGCTGGTGATGGCCGGTTGTTTTATCTCCACTGGAGGCCTGATCGTAGAGACCACACATCTGAGGGAGGGTCGGTAGAAAGGCTCTCCCTAAAGGCTGATGGTGACCTATCTACAAAAGCGGCTTATAGTTTTTATGAGAGCGATGACTAAAAATATAATGTAATAATTATGCATAATCATGTTGTTGTGTTTCCCCAACCATATTTAAAAACAGAGTAGGAGAGGCTATCTAGTGTACATGACCACTGTATCGGTCCATGCATCTGCGGACTGGTGTGTTTTATAGGGATTTAGTGCTCAGTCAGACAGTGGTAGCTGACAGTGTGTGGGTCAGGATGAGAGGGGAAGAGGAGGAGGAGGAGGAGGAGGAGGAGGAGGAGGAGGAGGAGGAGGAGGAGGAGGAGACCTTGAGTGTGCTCCAGTCTGCTTTGTCTATGAGGGAGAGGGAGTGTGTGAACAGATACTAAGCTAGGCTGTAAACATTCCACTGAGAGACTCTGTTAGCCAGAGGGTTCTTAAAAACTCCTACACACTGGTCCAGGTATGCCTGTTTGTGTGTGTGTGTGTGTGTGTGTGTGTGTGTGTGTGTGTGTGTGTGTGTGTGTGTGTGTGTGTGTGTGTGTGTGTGTGTGTGTGTGTGTGACAACTCTGTATCTCTAAGGACAGTAAAGACCCTTCAACACTCCTCAGTCCCCCGATGCATCAGATCCCACAGCTAAAAGGGGGATGGTTAAAGGCTATCTTTGACTGTGGAGAGAGGATGAGGTTTACAGGAAAAGGCTGAATGTGTTGGGAGGCTATTCTGTGGCTGTGGAGGTTGTGGAGAGGGGGAGAGGCTGAAAGGAAGAGAGACTGGCTGTGGCTTTCGAGACAGCTGTTTTCTCAAGGCCCAGAGGTGGCCAGTAATACTCTAACACAGGTATTGGAGATGACAGGAGAGTCGGTCGTTGCTAGAAGACTATCTCTCTGGATTACCTGTTGACTTTGACTTCCAAGACAATATAGGCAGTCCTTCTGTTGTCTGTGTGTCTACTTTCTAAGATATATAAAATAAAATAAAAATGCGTTGAACGCTAATAACTATAGGTGTGAGGCCTGTTGTCTTCGACCTTGCTGGGGGGGTAACAGATAGAAATATCCCTCCCTTATTAAACTGCCCAACATTTTAAAAGTCCTGTGTTTAAGTTATAAATAGACCTAAATGGAAATCCCATTAGAGGGTTAGTGTGTGTTGCAAGACGCCATGAAATGTGTTTTTAATCTGTGAGGCGAACACAGGACAACTGCATGTTATTGTGTTATTGAGAGGCATTCAAGATGACAGCAAGAGACAGCTAAGGGACTGACTGACAGGTGACAGCAAGAGACAGCTAAGGGACTGATTGACAGGTGACAGCAAGAGACAGCTAAGGGACTGATTGACAGGTGACAGCAAGAGACAGCTAAGGGACGGACTGACAGAAGACAGCAAGAGACAGCTAAGGGACTGACTGACAGGTGACAGCAAGAGACAGCTAAGAGACTGACTGACAGGTGACAGCAAGAGACAGCTAAGGAACTGACTGACAGAAGACAGCAAGAGACAGCTAAGGGACTGACTGACAGGTGACAGCAAGAGACAGCTAAGGGACTGACTGACAGGTGACAGCAAGAGACAGCTAAGGGACTGACTGACAGAAGACAGCAAGAGACAGCTAAGGGACTGACTGACAGGTGACAGCAAGAGACAGCTAAGGGACTGACTGACAGATGACAGCAATAAACTGCTGAGGGACTGACTGACAGATGACAGCAAGAGACAGCTAAGGGACTGACTGACAGGTGACAGCAAGAGACAGCTAAGGGACTGACTGACAGGTGACAGCAATAAACTGCTAAGGGACTGCAGACGTGAGATGTGCCAGATCCTGCACCTGCAATGCAATACAGGACGAGATCTGTAATCCTACACACACACACACAAACCCAAACACACACATACACTGCTACTCCACACACACACACACACACACACACACACACACACACACACACACACACACACACACACACACACACACACACACACACACACACACACACTGTAGATAAACTGACAAGCATACCCTAATATCCTTCACTAACATACTCCATCAGCAAGCCTCTCCTACCTTCCATACCTCTTCCTACCTTCAATACCTCTCCTACCTCCCCTACCTCCCTTAGCTCTTCTACCTTCCCTACCTCCCCTACTTCTCCTACCTCCCCTACCTCCCCTACTTCTCCTACCTCAACTACCTCCCCTACCTCACCTACCTCCACTACCTCCACTACCTCCACTACCTCCACTACCTCTCCTACCTCCCCTACCTCTCCTAACTACCCTACCACTCCTACCTCCCCTACCTTCCCTACCAGACCCTGTTGTAATGACATCCTGTAAATACCCAGGCAGGCAGCTACATCAACAGGCCATCAAGAGGGATCTATCATCTATACATAGTCTGGGACCGATTTACCACTCGCTGCTACTGAAGCCTTTTTAAAACTCAAATACACTACACGGTTGTATTTCTTGCTGTGCAGGAAAATTCTCAGCAACAAAAGACTGATTCAATTCCGATCCTACATTTGTAAGCACCTACAGTAGTGAATTTTAGATGCATTATAAGCAGCTACAGCACTAGAATACACTACATCCATAAACAGACAGCACGCGGGCACCTATAACTGCCTAACAATATAGCTTTCAAAATCAGCAACCCACTGGGCACACACTGGTTTAATCAACGACGTTTCCACACCATTTCAATTAACCAACGTGGAATAGATGTTGTCTGTAGGCACTAACAAGATGGTGCCGACAGACATGCTCGTCCTGTTTCTAGCTCCTAACCAACTTTACAGTATTTTGGTTTCATTATGTTATTATTTGCTCAGAACGTTTCTTGTATTATTACCTACAGCCGGAAATATTATTTGGATATTAGATTGGCAGTCACTCACCAGAAATTCGAGCAGAAATTCTACTTCCCTGACCTGGATCCTTGTCATCCCGGGGCTTGACCAAAACGCAGATGCCGGAGAAGAGGTAGAAGGAGTTCGGGGCCTAGTCAGACTTCACCGTTTTCAAGTATATTACTCTCTACCATTCAGTCCATGGACAATAAAGTAGATGAGCTCAGGGCGAGGATCTCCTTCCAGAGAGATTTCAGGGACTGTAACATTCTCTGTTTCACGGAATCATGGCTCTCACCGGATATACTGTCCCTGTACATTCAGCCAGCGGTGTTCTCCGTACTTCACACTGAAAGCACGAACCACCAGATTTAACCATGGCAAGGTGACTGGGAACGTGGATGTGTACAAACAGGCCAGCAACAACCTCCATAAGGCAATCAAAGAAGAAAAACGACAGTTCAGGGACAAAGTGGAGTCTCAATTTAACGGCTTAGACACAAGACTTATGTGTCAGGGACTCCAGACAATCACGGACTATAAAGGGAAAGCCAGTCACGTCATGGACACTGACACCTAGCTCCTGGACAAGGTAAACACCTTCTTCACCTGAGGAAAACAACATCAAGCCTGCCGATGCGGGGCCCCGACGCTCACTAGGACTGTGTGTTCTCGTTCTCCATGGCCAATGTGAGTAATTATTTTAAGAATGTTAACCCTCGCAAGGCTGTCGTCCCAGACAGCATCCCAAGCCGCGTCCTCAGAACATGTGCAGACCAGCTGGCTAATATTTATATATTTCTTAATTCCATTATTTTACTTTGAGATTTATTTAAGCTGCTTATCAATCATTGTTTTTGAAACCAGTGGACAGCCAGTGAAAAATGTGCTCTTGCAACAGCTGCATAGTGCGGATCCAAGCCCATGGAATAAAAGTGGGGATTTTATTGCTCAATCTAATTCATGCTGATAAAAAAAAAAAAATCCATAGGCCTAATGGACACATGCTATAGATAGATAGATATAGATAGATATACAGTACCAGTCAAACGTTTGGACACACCTACTTATTTAAGGGTTTTTCTTTATTTTTACTATTTTCTACATTGTAGAATACTAGTGAAAACATCAAAACTATGAAATAACACATAAGGAATCATGTAGTAACCAAAAGAATGTTGAACAAATCAAAATATATTTTATATTTTATATTATTCAAAGTAGCCACCCTTTGCCATGATGACAGCTTTGCACACTCTTGGCAAAGCATGCCATTCCATGAGCGCAGCATTTATTTCAATGAGCCCAATCAGTCCTCCATGACAACGAAATCATAAACAACAGAGTAGGGCTGGCTAATAAGTCCATAGTACTGCCGCACTATGTATCATGTATCGTGTATCTGTCTTTTGTGTATTTTTTCACTCAGTAACGTAATCTGATTACATTCCGTTACTTTTAGATTGCTAAAATGTATTTATGTATCGTAAACCAAATTAATTTAATTATAAAAGGTGTGAAACATGAAGGTGTAGGTATTTCATTTCATTTTAAGGAACAACACGTCTTATTCCCATGATGAGTGGAGTCTGGAATCAACAATTAGTTGTACCCCTATGTTAAATTAAAAGTGTTATATTAAAGTGTAGGTTTCTATTAATAAGGGATTAAAAATAGGCCATGGCTATGGATAAGATGTTTTCGCCAAAGCATCATCTAGATATGTGTGCAACAAAAGTTCAACATTCACCTTCTGCTACAATTTATGTCAAGCCTTCTACGCATACAGTTTGACGCATACGTTCGATAAATCCAACGTATGCACCACACAGAACGCACTGCAACTGCCTCTGCAACGCAATCCTGCAAGGCAAACGCAGCGTTCCATTGGAAATAAATGTACTTCTGGTGTACCAAAACGCAAAGTCGCAGTCGGAGTGTTAAAACATATTGTATCTCTGTCTGTTGTAACCGATATTGCAGATGCACAGTCCCTACACTTTGGATACTTTTTTTTAATCTGTGTTGTGTATTGATGTAGGCTAATCTATATAGATTCTGCCATAATATAGTTCCTGAAAAAATAACACTACTTCACTGACTGTATGTCAACGCAGTTTAGCCAATGATGATGAAAAAAAGTACATTCAATCGCTAGACTGCGCATCTGTGTCTTGCTGCGTTCCACCTCTGGGCAGCCGAACGCGTATGGGTCGGGTGAAAAGAGTATGACAATAGGGAAGTTAGTTTTGCATCGCCCGGTGCCATAGTCATATCGTGGCGAGAGTAAATAGCTGCATGTAACTCAGCATCTACTCGAAACCACTCGACAGCTTGTTTGTGTCGTGCTTATGTTTGTTATACTGAGAACAAAGTTTGTACCAACATGTCAATAATGTATTTTGTGTAAAACATGTAAATAGCTGCATGTAGCCTACTCCCCTCATTAAAACATAACATGACATTGCGCTTATGCATAGTGATGCATGGAACGCAACAGTTTTGAGTAGAAAATGAAGTTTGTAGGATACACCAGTGACCATGAGTGGGGACTGCTATTTATGAGAATCCTCGCATCACTAGTGACCATGACAAAAACGACCAAGGAGGAGGGAGCGGCAGCGAAGCACTCCTCAGCACAGAAGCTACGTAGGCAGCGAAGTGGGCCCTCAGCTACGTAAAATGAAAATCCGTATTTTTTAGACTGATTGGAATACTGAAACTCCATATCCGTAGCCACTCAATTTAATAATAATAATACGCTTAGATCCTGTTAAATATAGATGAAAGCTATCTCTACAGCAACTAAATGATTGAGCTTCACTCATATTCTGATGCAGAATTCACTAAGTTCAATAAGTTATTTAACCTTCAACTTATCCAGGTTAGGCTCAATGACAAGAAATTCATTTTCAAGAGATACGAAATGAAAACGGCTTTTAATTATACAAGGTGTGAAACATAGGTTTGAATATAATTTCTGCCATAAGGAATAATACACTCAAAGTAGTGATTTCATCTATGGATTACTAATATACACTGACTGTCGGAATACCTTGCTAATATTGAGTTGCACCTCCCTTTACCCTTAGAACAGCCTCAATTCGTAGGGGCGTGGACTCTAGAAAGTGTCAAAAGCGTTCCACAGGGATGCTGGCCCATGTTGACTCCGATACTTCCCACAGTTGTGTCAAGTTGTTTGGATGCCCTTTGGTTGGTGGACCATTCTTGATACACACAGGAAACTGTTGAGCATGACAAACCCAGAAGCGTTGCAGTTCTTGACACACTCAAACCAGTGCGCCTGGCACCTACTACCATACCCTGTTCAAAGGCACTTCAATCTTTTGTCTTGCCCATTCACCCTCTGAATGGCACACATACACAATCCCTTTCTCAATTGTCTCAAGGCTTAGAAATCATTCTTTATCCTGTATCCTCCCCTTCATCTACCCTGATTGAAGTGGATTTAACAGGTCAGTTCCTAATGTTTTGTACACTGAGTGTACATCTGCTTCAACCTCTCACAGTGCCAAACGTGCAATTTAATCTTGCTGAAGACCAGTCTCAGGTTGATTTTGATAACAAGATTGATGTCAACAATCACAAATCTTCCATGCATTTACTTAAATGCTTTTGTCACAATAGAACAATCACCTTCTTCACGTAATTGGAATTGACTTTTGTTATCCCTGTTACTGCAATGCAGTATAAGGACAACAACCACTGCTATTGATATAAATAGAATTGACCCCTGGGAAAAGGGGTGTCGTAATGCTCATTGCATCCTTGTGTCTGAAGGTGGTATTGGTAATCTTGACTGTATTAGTTTCAGTATGAAACCCAAACCACATTTGGAAGTTAGTTAAGTTGAATGGAATGGTCTCTGGTCTTTCCCATGAGCTCAATCAGACGGTGATTCATTTTGAAGGGCATTGCTGCCATTTCAAAACAAGCAATTGATGGTCGGAATCCATCTTACATTTTTCAATGGTCCATCTTCGAAATTCTATAGCCAAATTTAAAACATAGTTGTAGGTTATACGCTTCTCAAAATAATTCACTCTCAAATTGCTTGGTGCTCTTTGTTGCATACACTGGCTCAACCCCCCTTGTCTTAGAAACTAAAGCATTCAGAAAGTGGTTCTACCTTGACAATAGGTTTGTGGAGCGATCTCTGTGTAACTACATGCTATTATCTGTTCTTAAAAGACACCCACCCAGTGACCTAGCCACCTCTTTCTTCTCCCCCTCCCTCCAACCCACCCAGAGAGAGAGAGAGAGAGAGAATATTACATGTTG
>CM042388.1:14022269-14032269 GCA_023634145.1 Thymallus thymallus | reverse complement strand
GCTTGCATCAGTTACTTGATGTGGAATAGAGTTCCATGTAGTCATGGCTCTATGTAGTACCGTGCGCCTCCCATAGTCTGTTCTGTGGCATGTCTTGTGTGGTACGCATGGGTGTCAATACCTCTCATAAATACAAGTAGTGATGTCACTTTGAGCCAGGAGAGATTGACATGCATATTATTAATGTTCGCTCTCTGTGTACATCCAAGAACCAACCATGCTGCCCTGTTCTGAGCCAATTGCCATTTTTTCTAAGTCCCTTTTGTGGCACCTGACCACACGACTGAACAGTAGTCCAGGTGCGACAAAACCAGGGCCTGTAGGACCTGCCTTGTTGATAGTGTTGTTAAGAAGGTAGAGCAGCGCTTTATTATGGGCAGACTTCTCCCCATCTTAGCTACTGTTTTATCAATATGTTTTGACCATGACAGTTTACAATCCAGGGTTACTCCAAGCAGTTTAGTCACCTCAGGTACCATACCCGGTCTGCTATAGTCTGTTATTATTTACAACAGAGCCCAGCTCCTGGATTTAGCCCACGCAGCGCTGCTGCACCCGAGGGAAAAGTTTGATATTCCGGACGAGTTGAAAAGGCGACGCCGTGGACGTAGGGCGGGATTGAAATGTAAGGCAAAGCGGAGGAAGTACAAGTACAAGCCGGCTATACCGTCTATTATTATGGGCAACGTGAGGTCACTACATAACAAGATGGACGAGCTCGTGGGTCTTGTCCGTGGACAAAGGGTCTATCGAGAAACGAGCCAAATGTTTTTCACGGAGACTTGGCTGAACGATAACATCCCCATAGAGAACGTCACTATCGACGGTTTCCAGAACATCAGAGCGGACAGGGATCGCGTCTCTTCCGGTAAGAGCAAGGGTGGTGGGCTGGCTTTATTAGTTAACAACAGATGGTGTAATCCGAACCATATTACTCTTAAGGAACAGTTTTGTAGCCCGGACATTGAACTGTTAGCCGTTAGCCTGAGACCCTACTATTTGCAGAGGGAATTCACGGCGGCCATTGCTGTTATTGTTTACATCCCGCCCTCCGCGGACGCAAACACAGCATGTGACGTCATCCACTCTGTTATCGCGAGGTTACAGACAGCGCATCCCAGTGCTTTCTTTGCCATTTCGGGGGATTTTAACCATGCATCTCTCTCTTCAACGCTGCCCACGTTCAAACAGTTTGTGAAGTGCCCAACCAGGAATAACAAAACTCTGGACTTGTTATATGCTAATGTCAAGGACGCATACAACTCCACTGCACTCCCTCCCCTCGGTAGATCGGATCACAACCTTGTCCACCTCACCCCACTCTACAGGCCTTTGGTCCAACAGCAGCCTGCAACCACCAGGACCATTAGGAGATGGTCCCCGGAGGCGAATGAGGCCCTACAGGACTGCTTTGAAACAACAGACTGGGATGTGCTCTGTGAGGCTCATGGGGAGGACATCGATGGACTTATTGACTGCATAACAGACTATATTAATTTTTGTGTAGATAACACTGTACCCACCAGGAAGGTACGCTGTTTCCCAAACAATAAACCCTGGGTCACCAGCGACCTGAAGGCCCTGCTGAATGGGAAGAAGAGGGCCTTCAAGTAATGTATTGATTGTTGCTGCCTGCTTGGCCAGGTCTCCCTTGAAAAAGAGACTCTGGGTCTCAATGGGATTTTCATGGTTAAATAATGGTTCAATCAAATTAAATAAAACACCTTTACACACACATCTCTACACTAACACAGACTGCTACCTATTGCATTTCACCTGCCGAAAGTCCTTTCTCCTTCATTTGTATGTGCAATGTTAGACCCTGACAGACCCTGTTAGACCCTGTTTTAATGTACTGTATTGATTTTCAAGCCGAACACCCTATGTAACCTCATGCCTAATCCTCCCACTAGCCAGTCCCAGTGAAGAATAAACAATAGCCAGAAGCAGAGTGGGACTCCAACACAGAGAGGAGAACAGAGAGCGAGAAAGGAGATCACAGATCCAGTTTCTGGAAGTCCCATACCTAGCCTGACCCTATTCATTCATTACAGACACTCAAGAGTGTACAGCTACATACAATGTGTGTGTCTGTGTGTGTGTGTGTGTGTGTGTGTGTGTGTGTGTGTGCGTGCGTGCAAGTGTTTGTTAAAGATGGCCGATTATTGATAAAAATCCATATCGTGTTAAATTGACCCATTTTTTGCATTAACAATATACCAGCAATAAATTCCCTTCATGTTAAGCCCAAAGCAGGGAATAATCACACACTAAAACAGGAAACATCTGACAATATCACTGTCTTCTTACGTTCTTCTTAGATGTCCAATGATTCATCACAATGAAACAAAAAAACAGTTCAATACAGAGTTGATACGTTCACATGAGCATGGTTGTTCACCACTGTGCCAAGCCCATAGGCTAGCATTGACAGAGAGACAGACAGACTGAAAAATGTTACATCACAATGGCTTTCACGGCCAACAATACAAAATAAGTGGAGTGAAATTAGGTCCTATAAAGGTAACCACTGACTCACACATAATATGTTACTGTCTGATGCTCTATTAAACTCCACTGCAACCAATGACGCGTCACTAGCTACAGTACATCTCCCAATCCTCATCCCACCAATGACACGTCACTAGCTACAGTACATCTCCCAATCCTCATCCCACCAATGACGCGTCACTAGCTACAGTACATCTCCCAATCCTTATCCCACCAATGACACGTCACTAGCTACAGTACATCTCCCAATCCTTATCCCACCAATGACACGTCACTAGCTACAGTACATCTCCCAATCCTCATCCAACCAATGACACGTCACTAGCTACAGTACATCTCCCAATCCTTATTCAACCAATGACACGTCACTAGCTACAGTACATCTCCCAATCCTTATTCAACCAATGACACGTCACTAGCTACAGTACATCTCCCAATATTTATTCAACCAATGACACGTCACTAGCTACAGTACATCTCCCAATCCTCATCCAACCAATGACACGTCACTAGCTACAGTACATCTCCCAATCCTCATCCAACCAATGACACGTCACTAGCTACAGTACATCTCCCAATCCTTTTTCAACCAATGACACGTCACTAGCTACAGTACATCTCCCAATCCTTATTCAACCAATGACACGTCACTAGCTACAGTACATCTCCCAATATTTATTCAACCAATGACACGTCACTAGCTACAGTACATCTCCCAATCCTCATCCAACCAATGACACGTCACTAGCTACAGTACATCTCCCAATCCTTATCCAACCAATGACACGTCACTAGCTACAGTACATCTCCCAATCTTTATCCAACCAATGACACGTCACTAGCTACAGTACATCTCCCAATCCTCATCCAACCAATGACACGTCACTAGCTACAGTACATCTCCCAATCTTTATCCAACCAATGACTCGTCACTAGCTACAGTACATCTCCCAATCTTTATCCAACCAATGACACGTCACTAGCTACAGTACATCTCCCAATCTTTATCCAACCAATGACGCGTCACTAGCTACAGTACATCTCCCAATCCTCATCCAACCAATGACACGTCACTAGCTACAGTACATCTCCCAATCTTTATCCAACCAATGACACGTCACTAGCTACAGTACATTTCCCAATCTTTATCCAACCAATGACACGTCACTAGCTACAGTACATCTCCCAATCCTCATCCCACCAATGACACGTCACTAGCTACAGTACATCTCCCAATCCTTATTCCATAATCTGGAGGAAATTGGGTATTTTATGTGTGATGATGAGTCACATTTGAGGTTCATATTTTTGGTGACGTTGGAGCACTATTTAATTTGAGATGCCATGCAAGGCAAGGTCTAATCAATCCTATTCAAATCACAGTAAACCAACCCGGTAAACCCTGCTCTGAAAAGCATAATTTCTAAATAGGAAGGCTCGTCTCAGCAGTGGAATGTTGGCTGGTTCGGGGTGCGTCTGAAATGGCACCCTATTCAGCCCGGGCTTTGGTCAAAAGTAGCGTACTATATAATGAATAGGGTGACATTTTGGTCAAAAGTAGTTCACTATAGGGTACCATTTCAGACAGAAGCTTCCTCGGTCCTTTCTTTAACTCCTCTAACTATAATTAGATTTGTTTCTCCAAATTCTTTCATGTCTGGGATGAAATGTATTGCTGCAATAAGCTTGGTAGTAAGGCTTTGTTGTCATGCCACAGCACCGACAGGACCAGGCATGTAGAGTTGTTTTACCAGGAGGCTTAATTGCAACACAACGACTACTTCTTAATCCTAGTTCCTTTGCGATGATGTGAATTCAGGTGATTGGATAACAGACATCACCTGACGTATGTTGAGTAGATCTCGCAATGTTGGTTGATTGGCTCTAAAGACTGAGAGCTTCACAAATGGCGTAGAATATCAAATCGATAAAGCATTTCCAAAAGCTAATAAGATTAGAAAATTACTCATGTAAGAGCCATAAGGGTATAGTATAGAATAGATCCTTCCAGTTCCAGTATCTGGGTTTCAACAGTAAATCATGTGGGCTGTTTATGAGGAGAGCCAGAGTATGTGGTAGACGCAGACTGACACTACGTATTGGAATAGTCATTAGAGCAATGAGAGATGGAGAGAAAGTGAGAAAGAAAGAGAAAGAGAGATGTGGTGGGGCTAACCTATACTGTATGCTGTGACTGAGAGAAGCCAGAACCCTGTGGTACAGTCAGAACACTGTGGTATAGTCAGAACCCTGTGGTATAGTCAGAACCCTGTGGTGTAGTCAGAACACTGTGGTATAGCCAGAAGCCTGTGGTATAGCCAGAACCCTGTGGTATAGCCAGAACCCTGTGGTATAGCCAGAACCCTGTGGTATAGTCAGAACCCTGTGGTATAGTCAGAGCCCTGTGGTATAGCCAGAACCCTGTGGTATAGCCAGAACCCTATGGTATAGTCAGAACCCTGTGGTATAGTCAGAGCCCTATAGTATAGCCAGAACCCTGTGGAATACTCAGAACCCTGTGGTATAGTCAGAACCTTTTGGTATAGTCAGAACCATGTGGTATAGTCAGAACCCTGTGCTATAGTCAGAGCCCTCTGGTATAGCCAGAACCCTGTGGTATAGCCAGAACCCTGTGGTATAGCCAGAACCCTGTGGTATAGTCAGAGAAGCAGTGCTCAGTACGGTAAATTGGTGGGTGGGGAATACGGTGGCTGTTGATAAGCATTTAGAAAACAGAAAGGCTTCTATAAATATAGTAGAGAAACCCTGGGACGAGTACATGTGACCAGGCAGTAAGGCAGCAGTGAGAAGAGAAGAGAACACCATGAGCAACACCCAGTCTGATGCCTGGAGAGATAGAGAGAGAGAGATGGATAGTTGAAGAGTGGGGAGGAGAGCGAGTTAAGAGAGAGAGGGTGGAATAGAGCCAGGGAGAAAGAGAGAGCCAGTTGGAAACAGAAAAAAACCAGAGAGAAACCCCCATAGAGACGGCAGTAAAGGATGATCCCAACCCACAGTCTGCAGAGCTCCTTGTATTATTATGTAAGTAGAGAAAATGGCATCTTAAAGCTCTCTGGTTGACCTCACAAGAACCCAAACCTTTCATTGTGTTATTTTACACACACCAATATAACAGGAGAATAGAGGAGAGGATAGACTGTGGAAACTGCAACCGAAAACTGACCTTGTTAAACATTTACAGGCACCGTCTGGGGCACTTTATTGGGGGAAAACATGTTTGTCAGAGAAGAAAAAATAGATTATAAATGACACCCTCGACATTGGCAGTGCATGAACAACTGTTCACATTTTCCAACCATGTGGATAAACTGCTTTTGTAACAGTCACTGGAGCAAAACAAAAAGTGAAGAAGAAGAGAAAAATATACGGTTTTAAGAGGTATATTTTCCTCCGTATTGGATCATTCAAATTGGTAAAGAGAAAAGATGATTTTCGACAGAGAAAGGGCAGTGTTTTCTGCTTTGTATCGCTCAAAGATGACGGGATGGGGGAGGAGGACTGGAAAAGGAAGTCGAGTGGTGAGAGAGAGGGAGAGAAAGAGAGAAAGAAAGAGAATCGACGTCCCTTTTAGATGAATGATACAAATAGAACTGTGTGTAGATATAAAACTGACCAAAGATATAGATATAGATACACTAGATATAGGAATACAAAAAATAGAACTGTGCCAAATATGGTGCAGAATACCAGCAGAGAGAGAGAGGTCTGGTGGAAGTTATAGTCAGTTATAGTCTCGGTGCCACTCTGTCACCCACTTCCTGAATGACTGTCACATATTTTCCTACAGGGGAACCAAAGCCTACAGAACCAGCCACAGAGCCTCACCATACACTCCCTCAAAACACATTCATAAATGAAATAATGACCTGTGGTGACTTAGTCATTCTGGAGCCTTTTAAAACTCTAAAACCTACAATAGTCCCATCCCAAGCCTTTCCTCTTCCTCTATGAGAAAAACACCATCAAGTGTTCATAGCTGGAGCAGTGTTATCACTTTGTTGATTTGATGTTTTCATGGTAAAGCCAAGTCATTTGTTTACATATATGGTTGGCCAACTAGTTTATTTGGATCTGAGTATTGAAAGTATGCCAGAGTTAATGTTTTCCAAAGAGAGACTACAAGTGGCAGCCATCTTGATGATGATGTTAACTGTGTGGGAAGCGGAGGAAGGGGGTAGGGCAGAAAGTAAATATAAAATCCTATTTCTGGCAATGTTTTATGATTTCATCACTGGGTCATTAATGTGACTGATGAGCGAGACACTCACCCAGAGGTCTTGCTTGGACAGAGATTCAATTCCAAAGCTCATATTTGAACAAGCCATTAGACAAACACCATATACGTTTTCCCTCCCCACTGAAAGACTAAGAAAACGGTCCGTCCCTACTACATGGCGTTAAATCCATGCGTTTCATAAGCTGTTTTTCTCCAGATTGGCCAAACCAAGCTGAAGTACACCAGTATTTTTTTTTGCAACAACAAATTATAATCCTTATTTGGCTGGTTGCCATATGCTATTTTCTTTATCTACATGAATAAACTCTCTGGTAGACTAAGAGGGAGGAACACACAAACACACACAAAGAGCAAGACATTTTATAAATGATAAGCCACGAAATTCCCAGTCCCTGTGGAATAGTTTTTGCTGTTGTTGTTCCATACAAAACAGCCATGGCTACTGCTTACTACTTGGATAGCACAATCACATTCACAAGTAACGGAAAGTCTGTCCTCTTTATGCATTTATATGGGAACACTTCTGGCTGCTTTGTGTTCAGATGTGAAGGTTTTTATGTTCTACATCCCTGAAACGTACACACTTAAAAATATATACTGTATATATTTAACCTGGCAAGTTAGTTAAGAAAAAATTCTTATTTACAATGACGGCCTACCACGGCCAAACCTGGACGATGCTGGGCCAATTGTGCGCCGCCTTATGGGACTCCCAATCACGGCCGGATGTGATAGAGCCTGGATTTGAACCAAGTACTGTAGTGACGCCTCTTGCACTGAGATGCAGTGCCTTAGACCACTGTGACACTCAGGTGCAGTGGTCGGGAGCTGTGGAACACTAAAATACGAGGGTTCCTCAATGGTTCTTTGGGAAAGGTGATAGTTCTTCGTGGAACCATAATGACTCAAAAACACATTTTATCTCCTCAATCGTTGTTGACAGTTCACATAAGGGTTATTTGTTCATCGGGAGCTTAGTGATAATTAAACTGTAGGGGAGGCGGCTCATCAGAATATTTTGGGGCGTGGTTTGCGTGTGATGTCAGTTTATCTAATCTGTTGTGTTACATAATATACCAGGTCTTTGGCTGGTCCATGGGTGGTTTCAGGTTGGGTGGAAAAGATGGTGGGTGCTGTTGCATTGTTGAAGGTAACCTGTAGTGAAGGTAACTAGTAGTGAAGGTAACCTGTAGTGAAAGAAAGTAACCTAAAGTGGAGGTAACCTGTAGTGAAGGTAAGGATCAGGCGCTACTTGAGTCAAGATCTGTTTCTTGCTTTTAAGTGTTAAGTGTGGAGGTGGAGAAATTGAAGTTGAAGATTCCTGGTGTTTGTGAAACTGAGGAGTCACTGTCAGTCCTTTTGAGTTTTGAGTAAGAGGCATTACCCAAGGTCATGTAAACTATATATACAATTTGTGGATTTGGCTATTTCAGCGACACCTTACTGAAGAGCTCAGTGATGTTCAACATGGCACCGTCATAGGATGCCACCTTTCCAACAAGTCAGTTTGTAAAATGTCTGCCCTGCTAGAGCTGCCCCGGTCAACTGTAAGTGATGTTATTGTGAAGTGGAAACGTCTATGAGCAACAACGGATCAGCCGCAAAGTGGAACCGGCGAGTGCTGAAGTGTGTAACGCGTCTTTCCTGGGGTTGCAACACTCAACCGAGAACTGTTCATCGGGAGCTTCATGAAATGGGTTTCCATGGCGGAGCAGCTGCACACAAGCCTAAGATCACCATGCGCAATACCAAGCGTTGGCTGGCATGATGTAAAGCTCGCCACCATTGGACTCTGGAGCAGTGGAAACGAGTTCTCTGTCAGCCCGACAGACAAATCTGAGAATGGCGGATGCCAGGAGAACGCTACCTGCCAATGCATAATGCCAACTGTAACGTTGGTGGAGGAGGAATAATGGTCAGGGGGTGTTTTTCATGATTCGGGCTAGGCCCCTTAGTTCCAGTGAACGCTACAGCATACAATGACATTCTAGACGATTCCGTGCTTCCAACTTTGTGGCAACAGTTTGGGGAAGGCCCTTTCCTGTTTCAGCATGACAATGCCCAAAGCGAGGTCCACACAGAAATGGTTTGTTGAGATCGGTGTGGAAGAACTTGACTGGCCTGCACAGAGCCCTGACCTCAACCCCATCGAACACCTTTGGGATGAATTGGAACGCCTACTGCGAGTCAGGCCTAATCGCCCAACATCAGTTCCCGACCTCACTAATGCTCTTGCTGCTGAATTGAAGCAAGTCCCTGCAGCAATGTTTCATCATCTAGTGGAAAGCCTTCCCAGAAGAGTGGAAGCAAAGCGGGGACCAACTGATTTTGGAATGAGATGTTTGATGAGTAGGTGTACACCACAGGAGGCTGCTGAGGGGAGAACGGCTCATAATAATGGCTGGAATAGCGCAGATGGAATGGCATCAAACACCTGCAAGCTATGTGTTTGATGTATTTGATACCATTCCATTGATTCCGCTCCAGTAATTAACACGATCCCGTTCCCCCCAATTAAGGTCACACCAACCTCCTGTTGTGTCCACATACTTTTGGTCATGTAGTGTAAACCAGTTATCCTGTTAGAGCGTTTGTGACTAATCCACTGCGCTGTTTCAAGTGCCACGTTTATGGTCGTGTGTGTAGGGAGGTTCCAAGATGTGGGAAGTGTGCAGGAGGTCATGGGATATTGGATTGTGTAGTTTTGGTGGATAAAGTTGTGTGTGCCAACTGTAGGGGTGTCCACGTTGCTAGAAACCGGAAGTGTCCGGTGCGAGAGAGCAAGGTTGAGGTGGCCAGAGTCAGAGCAGTGCAGAAAGTGTCGTATGCTGAAGCAGTGAAGAAAGCAGAGGAGGGTGGGTCAAGGGTGAGGGATTCTGAGAGGATCCTTGTGAGCAGTAGATCTGTGCCAGCATAGAGGGATAGAACAACGAGGAATATATGCTTCAGTAGCATTCACAGCAATGGTTATCAACTGTACTGCAGATATGGAACATACAGTAAATCACAGAAAATAGATGTAGTGGTGGCAGCTGCAGAGAAGTGCTTAGGGGTTTGAGATTTGACTTGTTTTGAGTGGTAGTATCCCGTCCTCTCAGCCGTTGGCCTGGGGTAAGATAGGGTCAAAGTAGTGGAATAAGGTGATGGGTTTGAATGAGTATAGGGTTAGTTGGTCGGGTAATTAATATATAACTGTATATAATTTTTATCTTTTTTGGGGGGGTTCCCCTT
>CM042388.1:13379769-13399769 GCA_023634145.1 Thymallus thymallus | reverse complement strand
CATGGTCTCTGATGTGATAAGGGCCACAATTATTGACCATGTTGTAAACCATGGTCTCTGATGAGATAAGGACCACAATTATTGACCATGTTGTAAACCATGTTCTCTGATGTGATAAGGGCCACAATTATTGACCATGTTGTAAACCATGGTCTTTGATGAGATTAGGACCATGATTATTGACCATGTTGTAAACCATGGTCTCTGATGAGATAAGGGCCACAATTATTGACCATGTTGTAAACCATGGTCTCTGATGAGATAAGGACCACGATTATTGACCATGTTGTAAACCATGGTCTCTGATGAGATAAGGGCCACAATTATTGACCATGTTGTAAACCATGGTCTCTGATGAGATAAGGACCACGATTATTGACCATGTTGTAAACCATGTTCTCTGATGTGATAAGGGCCACAATCATTGACCATGTTGTAAACCATGGTCTCTGATGAGATTAGGACCATGATTATTGACCATGTTGTAAACCATGGTCTCTGATGAGATAAGGGCCACAATTATTGACCATGTTGTAAACCATGGTCTCTGATGAGATAAGGACCACGATTATTGACCATGTTGTAAACCATGGTCTCTGATGAGATAAGGACCACAATCATTGACCATGTTGTAAACCATGTTCTCTGTCTTTGAGAGGCCGGTTCAAGGGTGCAACCAAATCTGCAGCATTCAACAGTTGCATCAATAGTACGAATTTTCTGGCAAAACAGGTGAGATGTGCATCCATCAATGATAATTGAACTACATATTACAGTACAATACAGTATGCTCACAGTTTTACATGTACTGACATTTTGAAATATATTGATTGTTTTGTGTTTTTCAGTAGGATCCAAAGGTTGCCTCCCACAGGGAGAGGCAGAATATTATCAGATGCGCAGGAAATTGCCATTGTTGACATGGTAATTGGCGACAATGCAATAAAACTGTAGGACATTCAGGACAGAGTTCTGGCAGACAATATCACTTTTGGGAATGTGAATACGGTCAGCACAACGACAATTGCCAGAGTCCTAGAGAAACATAAAATAAGGATGAAGCAGCTGTACCCTTTGAGAGAAACGGTGAACTGTCACGATGTGGGTGTGGGAATGACCAAGGCGCAGCGCAGGGTTAGTAGTTCGACATTGTTTTAATTACGTACTATGTATATAGATGTATCAAACAAACGAACGAACTACACAATACAAAACAAACACTATAGACAAACGTCACGTTAAACAAATCAAACACGAATGAACGGACATAACGAATAGCACACTTACTTTCACCGTGACTGCGAAATACATCGACAACGACCCACACCAGAGTGAAGGACAAACATATATATGATCCCTAATTAGAGACAATGCGGTGTAGCTGCCTCTAATTAGGGATCCAACCCAAAACCCACACAGAACCAGAAAAGAAAGACACTGTCAGACTCTAACCATAGCTACATAGAGAAGCAAATAGGCTTCTCTATGGCCAGAGCCTGACATTAACGTATGAAAGAACTCCGGTATCAATATGTCCAGGTAAGATCTCTGTTCAATAACCAAACATGGTACATACACAGCTATTCATAATGTAAAGTACTGTAAAACTGTGGATTTACTGTATTTTAGAGAGTAATGTAGATGGAAGCCAGGCAAACTGCACATACATTCATCTTTGTGGATGAAGCTGGATTCAACCTGGCAAAAACACGCCCGCAGGGGAAGAAATGTGATTGGACAGAGAGCAACCGTGGATGTCCCAGGCCAGAGAGGAGCTAACATCACAATGTGTGCAGTACTGTCCAATGATGGTTTGCTGTTTCACAAACCACTAATTGGCCCCTACAATACAGAGAGGCTCATATCTTTTCTGGATGACCTGCATTATCGACTTTGCCAGCGGAGGAGAGAGGGGCAAGAAACTCCCCTACCTTCATTGTTGTGTGGGATAATGTGTCATTCCATCACTCTGCTGCGGTCACAGATCGGTTTGCTGCACATCCCAGGATGTCAGTACTATTCCTGCCTTCAAACTCTCCCTTCCTAAACCCCATAGAGGAGTTTTTCTCTGTGTGGAGGTGGAAGGTTTATGACCACCATCCACAGGACCAGATGTCCTTACTGGATGTCATGAATGCAGGGTGTGGAGACACTTCTCCTGAAGACTGCCAGGGTTGGATTAGACATTCCAGAAGATACTTTCCAAGATGCATGGCCAGAGAAGACATAAGATGTGATGTTGATGAGAACTTGTGGCCAAATGGAGGAGAGAGGGAGAACTAGAACCCTCACAGTACTGTACAGTATGAGTGATTATACTATACATGTTGTTGATGTTTTTTTTGTAATTATCATTGCAGCCCTGGAATTTCAGGACTTTTTGTTTTAACGTTTTATCTTTCACAAGTAAATTACAATATGCAAAGATATAGAACAAATTGCTGCATTTCTGAATCATTCTTGTTACATATACTTTAGTACAGTCAATAAAGTGAAAAGGTGTTATTCTTATTCTATAATGAAATACTGATTTATGTGAAAAATCATTCAAACTTCAAAGAGAAAAGTTAACCATTTATGTAATGCTCCCTATTGTTAGTGTTTTTTAGGTCAGTGTTTTATGAGTGACAACGTATGCTTTCTGAATGAGAATTGTTGCCAGTGTTATGGTCGAACAAGCTTATTTTGAGACATGTACTGTATGAAGTGTTTGGTGATTTGAATGAGTTTTGGAGGTGAGATTAACTGTTTGGCCAAGATGCATGTTGGTAATGCAGCCTGTGTGAAGTGTTTTGAAAAAGTGGCTTCAGTATTGACCGATGCTTGTTAGCAATTGTAAAAAACTGTAAGAGCCTTGGCAAAGACAGGAGCCTCTTTTTCTGTGGTCGCTGCAGGATAGATTATAGTGTGTGTGCGTGTGTGTGTGTGTGTGTGTGTGTGTGGCATCTAATGGACAGCTTAACGCCTGTCCTTATAAAAATGATGAGCAACATGGCATATACGGAGGAGGTTAACGGTGTGATGATTTAACGGTGTGATGATTTGGGAAATCCTAATATGAAATGTTACTGGCTACATTCCTACCTTTTGCTCCAAATTGCCTTGAATACCACAGTCATGAAGGAGAGGCCACAGTCATAAAGGAGAGGCCACAGTCATGAAGGAGAGGCCACAGTCATGAAGGAGAGGCCACAGTCATAAAGGAGAGGCCACAGTCATGAAGGAGAGGCCACAGTCATGAAGGAGAGGCCACAGTCATAAAGGAGAGGCCACAGTCATAAAGGAGAGGCCACAGTCATGAAGGAGAGGCCACAGTCATAAAGGAGAGGCCACAGTCATGAAGGAGAGGCCACAGTCATGAAGGAGAGGCCACAGTCATAAAGGAGAGGCCACAGTCATAAAGGAGAGGCCACAGTCATGAAGGAGAGGCCACAGTCATAAAGGAGAGGCCACAGTCATGAAGGAGAGGCCACAGTCATGAAGGAGAGGCCACAGTCATGAAGGAGAGGCCACAGTCATAAAGGAGAGGCCACAGTCATGAAGGAGAGGCCACAGTCATGAAGGAGAGGCCACAGTCATGAAGGAGAGGCCACAGTCATGAAGGAGAGGCCACAGTCATGAAGGAGAGGCCACAGTCATGAAGGAGAGTCCACAGTCATGAAGGAGAGGCCACAGTCATGAAGGAGAGGCCACAGTCATGAAGGAGAGGCCACAGTCATGAAGGAGAGTCCACAGTCATGAAGGAGAGGCCACAGTCATGAAAGAGAGGCCAAAGTCATGAAGGAGAGGCCACAGTCATGAGCGCCATTCAACCAGAACCAACCAAGTCAACCCAAAATGATGAATGTGTCATTTTCTTACAGTATGTAAACAATGTTCATCAAGGTCTGAATCTTAATCTCTCATTGACACTCAAGTTAAGCTTTTTCAAGTCAGGAATTAGCCGCCAAGGCAGTTATAAAGACTAGGGCTGCTAGTCTCGACTCGGAAGGAACTGTGTGTGTGTTATGGTGGAGTTGGAGGTGTTCATTGTGCGTATGTGTGTGTGTCCCTCTGTTGTCATCACTAAAGGAGAGATGGAGAGATGGACAAAGCAGATGCTGCAAGGGACTCTCTACTCTTCAAGCATGGCTGCGCATCTGTCACCATGGAAACTGTGTGTGTGTGTGTGTGTGTGTGTGTGTTGATAGCTCTCCAGTATTTGCAGCATGGCTGCACATCTGTCACCATGGAAACTGTGTGTGTGTGTGTGTGTGTGTGTGTGTGTGTGTGTGTGTGTGTGTGTGTGTGTGTGTGTGTGTGTGTGTGTGTGTGTGTGTGCTGATAGCTCTCCAGTTTTTCATCCCGTCAACACTCCGTCTCTCATCAATCATTCTGTTCTGTTGATCCATCACATTTTTAAATGATAGGATCTCTCCACACCTAGAACACACACACACACACACACACACACACACACACACACACACACACACACACACACACACACACACACACACACACACACACACACACACACACAGGAGGAGAGGAGGAGGAGTTAAAAGCAGACATGACATACAAGATGGGTGATAAGTCCATTTTGGACAAATTGTTTTTCTCTTTTACTCCCCTTGGAAAGAGAGAGAGAGAGAGATAGAGAGAGAGAGAGAGAGAGAGAGAGAGAGAGAGAGAGAGAGAGAGAGAGAGAGAGAGAGAGAGAGAGAGAGAGTAATTTGTCTGCGGTCGGGAGGTTATTTTACAAGGCTGTTCCCTTCCAGCCCCCCTTGCCCTGGAACAGGCCCACCCAGCCCCCTGGCGCACACACACAAACACACACATCCCTGGCACCTGAGTAGTGTGTCCCCGTGCAAGGCTGTGCCAACATGTGGCAGCAGTTACAGCTCCTAGCCCTGTGCCAAAACAACTCTGAGCAGGGCATACTGCTGCCAGGCACACACACACAAACATTTGTTACATAGTCATTCCCTGACATCACTGCTCTCTCTCTGTCTCTCTCTCTGTCTCTCTCTCTTTCTCTCCCTCCTGTTTTTCTCCCAGTCCTACATACACACTAGATAGTGCTGACTCACAGGAAACAGTGATATCAACACTGACAAAATGAATGGAAGTCTGAAAAGATGTAATATTGACTGAAAGTGACACACAGATCAGTTTGCATAATGTACTGTACCTTACTGTCCATGGATTTGTATATCCTATGCCAGGGATCGTGGGTAGCCGTGTTGGCATTTTGAGGAATCTGACTATTCCTTAGGTGGATCGGAGAAGTGTGTGTATTTGTGTGTTTATGAAATATTGATAAGCCGTGGAGGGACTGGGTCTCATTAGTTGTTCCGTTGTCTTGTCAGCACTGGACAGAGGAAGCATGTCATTGGCCAGAGGGCAAATACACACACACACAACCCCCTACAGAGTGGACTTGGGTATCCCTGTATACCTCTGTTGTCTGGCATGGGGCTGGTAGGGCGGGGCACCATGGGGCTGGTAGGGCGGGGCACCATGGGGCTGGTAGGGCGGGGCACCATGGGGCTGGTAGGGCGGGGCACCATGGGGCTGGTAGGGCGGGGCACCATGGGGCTTGTAGGGTGGGGAGGTGAGGGGAGGAATGGTGGAGATGAGGGAAGGAATGGGGGGAGGTGAGGGGAGGAATGGGGGATGTGAGGGGAGGAATGGGGGGAGGTCAGGGGAGGAATGGGGGGAGGTGAGGGGAGGAATGGTTTTCACAAGTGTGTGTGTATGTTAGTATGTGTGTGTGTGTGTGTGTGTGTGTGTGTGTGTGTGTGTGTGTGTGTGTGTGTGTGTGTGTGTGTGTGTGTGTGTGTGTGTGTGTGTGTGTGTGTGTGTGTGTGTGTGTGTATATACACGTACCAGAAGTACTCACAAGAATAGTAAACCAACATTTTTGCCGGTCCTCACTTGTAAAAAGGCTAGTTTAGGCTTAGGAGTTAAGGGATAGGGTTATAATTGTGGTTAGGGTTAGAATTAGGATTAGGCCTTAGTGGTTAGGGTTAGGAGTTAGGTTTAGGGTTAGGGGTTAAGCGATAGGGTTATAATTGTGGTTAGGGTTAGAATTAGGATTAGGGCTTAGTGGTTAGGGTTAGGAGTTAGGTTTAGGGTTAGGGTTAGGGCTAGGGAAAAAAATATTTTGAATCAATTGTTGGTCCCCAAAAAGTCCTCACAAGTATAATAAGACATACTGTAGCTGTGTGTGTGTGTGTGTGTGTGTGTGTGTTATCTTTCCCTGTAACAGGATTGCCTGGTTGGTCCAGAGTCTTACTGTATATAAATATATGTCCTCTCAACTAGTGTCTCCAGGCAGACTAGAACAGCTTGGCACTTTCTACCCCTTACCCAGTTACTGTACACACACACACATACATACGCAAGCACACTTCAACCGCATCCAGATCATATCCCAAATATCATTTACATTCCAAAACAACATCAAATCGTATCGCTCATATCAGCTGCATACAGTAAGAATTTACACGATGGTTGATTCGGGTTGACCTACACACTCCATAAAAGCTCCAATACCAGTTGGAACACAGTCCTCAGGGTTGGCACCGTCGACCACCACCATGCTCCAAGGCCTTAAACCTTCTCCTCAGCGGGTCCAGTTCCATCTCAGTGTGTAGTGCTATGCCAAATACCAGCTGGGTGAATCAGCACTTACTGGAAGTATTACTCTGGCTCTGTGTATGATAGCCCTTTCAACATTAACATTTGGAAGCCGTGGTATAGTTGGTACAGCAGGGGCACTCAATAAAGTTATTTTGAGTACTGTGTGCTATACCATAACTAGATCCACTCAAAAAGAAGCAGGAAGATTACTTGGACTTCTGTAGTATGACCGTCAAAAATAATGTGTTACGCCTCCTTTCCCTCCTCCGGAACTCACTCCTGCTGACCCTGTGCAGAGTTCACAGCTCTCTCACTGCACAGCCATTGGCCAGTATCCAGGAAGAGGTCAGCAGGCTTCACCAATCAATCACTCAGGTCTGAACAGGCATTCAGAAAAGGAGCCAAGAAGGGTTAGGGCTATGGATAGGGTCATGGTTGGGCCAGGGTGTGGACATGAAGCTAGGGTTAGGATTAGGGCTATGGATAGGATCCTGGTTGGGCCAGGGTGTGGACATGAAGCTAGGGTTAGGGTTAGGACTAGTGTTAGGGTTAGGGTTAGGGTTAGGACTGAGCATAGCTCGCTCTCAGAAGAGGAAAATGTATATGAGAACGAGCCATGTAAGAGTCCGAAATATACAAATGATTCCTTTTTATGTACTATTTGATAGGGTGTGGCGGAGGTGTGTCTACAGATACTCTGTATTCTGACCTTGACTTAATTCCCCTCAAAATTCCACCACCTTTACGCGAGGAAACCATGAATAAGGTCTAATAACACTATTCTCCATGCTCTGTCATTTATAAATGGATAAGATCTATTGATAAGAGCTAGGTAAATTAGTAATCCGTTAGGAGTAGGGGATTGTAAATATAAATTACACTTGTTTCAGATCTATTTGACCTTATAATCACTGGAGACAAATGTGAAACTAGTCATACGGCAGCAAACTGAACGATTTAAACATATCACCTTTTCCACTGTGAAGTTCATGAAATGTTGGCCTTCTAACCTAAAGGGATGACATTTGGAGACCCAATCTATAGGCTTCTGTAGCTATGCACAAATGACAGTATAGCGCCAAACCTACAGAGTTGATTTTTGATTTCTACAATGTTTTAACGACATGTCCGCACTTTTCACTGTATATTTTTGTTTTCAATTTGTATTTTGTTCAATATTAGCTGCTATCGGTAGCCACTGTCAGTTAGATCCGGGCCCTCTATTAATAGAAAAAGTGTATATAGTAGCGGGTGGTGCAATTGCCATTCCAGGCGGTAATATAGCCCGACAGGATGCTCTCAATGGTGCATCTGTAGAAGTTTGTGAGGGTCTTAAGGGCCAAGACAAACGTCTTCAGCCTTCTGAGGTTGAAGAGGCACTGTTGCGCCTTCTTCACCACACTGTTGGTGAGGAGGGACCATTAGGGTCCCAGCTCCACCTGTTACGTTATCTAACTACTGACAGCAACACGCACAGACGCACTTGAACACAAACACATACACACACACCATAAACAGCCATATCACACAGGATATCAAGTGGACGATGGATGGCGTGAGTTGTGGTGATCACCTTCCACTCTCTCCCAACCCATGACCCCGAAATACCCCCACCACACACACACGACGCACACACACAAGCACTAACACACACACGCGCGCACACACACACATACATATACAACGGGTGAAATAAGTATTGAACACGTCACCATTTTTCTCAGTAAATATATTTCCAAAGGTGCTATTGACATGAAATTTTCACCAGATGTTGGTAACAACCCAAGTAATCCATACATACAAAGAAACCAAAACAAATAAGTTCAGAAATTAAGTTATGTGAAATGACACAGAGAAAAAGTATTGAACACACTTACTGATATCTATTTAATACTTTGTACAAAAGCCTTTGTTGGTAATGACAGCTTCAAGACGCCTCCTGTATGGAGAAACTAGTCGCATGCATTGCTCTGGTGTGATTTTGGCCCATTCTTCCACACAAACAGTCTTCAAATCTTGAAGGTTCCGTGGGCCTCTTCTATGAATCTTGATCTTCAGTTCTTTCCATAGATTTTCAATGGGATTTAAGACAGGTGATTGGCTGGGCCATTCTAACAGCTTTATTTTCTTTCTTTGAAACCAATTGAGAGTTTCCTTGGCTGTGGGTTTGGGATCATTGTCTTGCTGAAATGTCCACCCTTCTTTCATCTTCATCATCCTGGTAGATGGCAGCAGATTTTTGTCAAGAATGTCTCGGTAAATTTGCCCATTCATCCTTCCTTCAATTATGTAAAGTTTGCCAGTACCATTTGCTGAAAAGCAGCCCCACACCATGTGTTCCCACCTCCAAACTTCACTGTTGGTATGGTGTTTTTAGGGTGATGTGCAGTGCCATTTCTCCTCCAAACATGGTGTGTATTATGACATCCAAACAGTTCAATTTTGCTCTTATCTGACCACACTATATTCTCCCAGTATTTCACTGGCTTTTCCAAATGTTGTGCAGCAAACTTTAAACGAGCTTCAACATGCTTTTTTTTCAGCAATGGAGTCTTGCGTGGTGAGCGTGCATACAGGCCATGGCGGTGGAGTGCATTACTTACTGTTTTCTTTGAGACAACAGTACCTGCTAATTGCAGGTCTTTTTGAAGCTCTCCACAAGTGGTCCTTGGCTCTTGGACTCTTCTGATTATTATTTTCACTCCTCTGTCAGAAATCTTGCGAGGAGCACCTGGTCGAGGCAAATATATGGTGAAATTATCTTTCCACTTCCGTATTATGGCCCCAACAGTGCTCACTGGAACATTCAGAAGCTTAGAAATGCGCCTATAACCAATGCCATCATTATGTTTTGCAACAATTAGGTTGTGAATGTCTTGAGACAGCTCTTTGCTTTTACCCATCATGAGATGTGTCTTGTGTGACACCTTGGCAATGAGACCTTTTTGTAGGCCATCAGTTGGGACTAAACCAGCTGATATTAATTTGCCCTGACAGGGGGCTGGATTGCTTTTTAATAACTGATAGTTTTCAGCTGTTGTCTTGGCTTTCCATGCCTTTTTGCACCTCCCTTTCTTCATGTGTTCAATACTTTTTCCCTGTGTCATTTCACATTATTACACATAACTTAATTTCTGAACTTATTTTTTTTGGTTTCTTTGTATGTATGGATTACTTGGGTTGTTACCAACATCTGGTGAAATTTCATGTCAATAGCACCTTTGGAAATATATTTACTGAGAAAAATGGTGACGTGTTCAATACTTATTTCACCCGCTGTATACACACACACACACACACACACACACACACACACACACACACACACACACACACACACACACACACACACACACACACACACACACACACACACACACACACACACACACACACACACACACACACACACACACACACACACACACACACACACACACACACAGCAGTTAATCTGGTTCACAATGTACAGCACCAGCTGCAGCTGACAACCATTTATTCAGCCCACTGATGCAGGCTATTTCTGAATGTTTCCTTCTGGAAAACCCCTGCATTTTCCCTTCCTCACAAATGCTTCCTCTCCACTTCCCTTTATCGCTTTTACCCCCCCTTTCTCCTTCGTTCTCTTGAATGACACACATACACACACACACACACACACACACACACACACACACACACACACACACACACACACACACACACACACACACACACACACACACACACACACACACACACACACACACAACACAAACACACACACAGAGGCAGGCTGTCTGTCAGCAGTTGACCAGCCGATGATGGATGTCCTTGAAGTACAGGTTTTTAATACTGGGTTTTCTCTTGTTGTATCTGAAAGCCCTTCTCCCATTAAACCTAAGCTCATCTCTAGCTCCGCCCCTTTCTTCCTCGGCATGCTGGGTAAAGAAGTTTAACAATGTCAACAAGATAAGCCCAATGCAAACAGAGAATGATGAGCAGTCAAAGACAGTTCCTGTGTGTTTTCAAGGCGTTGGTTGGTTGAGAGGGGGGGGAGATGTTATATGATGTAGATGAGATGTAGTAGGAGATGTTAAAAGTAAGCAGTGTATGTGTTGTCTTTGTGTGCGTGTGTTTGTGTGTGTATGTGAGTGAGAGTGTGTGTGTGTGAGTGAGTGAGGGAGTGTCTGTGTGTGTGTGAGTGAGAGAGAGAGTGTCTGTGTGTGTGAGTGAGAGAGAGAGTGTGTGTTTGTTGGTGTTCAGACTGGCAGGCACAAAGCTTCATATCTCTGTGTCACCGCCGTAATGAGGTAAACCTAACAGCATCCAGCTCTGACAACAGAAGAAGGCAAACATACATGCCACAGGACAAAGTGCCATACACACAGGGAACTAGACCTGCCGACAAGTATCATTAGGACAGTCACTCAGGAAAGGGATGATTCAGCTTTTCCAGTTTTGACCAGTCAAAAACACACCATAGGGAAGACAGCACAGCAGCCATTTTGATTTTGACCTCTTTGTATGCCTTAAACTCAAATTTATGCACAGATCTAGAATCAGTTTACAATACCCAAATTCTGACCTAAAACATTACAGAGGGAAACATAAAGCTGACCCTAGATCAGTGTTGAGATCCTCTACCCGGCTGTGTATGTTCCCATGAGGCTTTAGGCAAGTTAGGGCAGTAATCCATGTCGTTATGATAATGTAATAAAAGGCAGGAAGTATCAAATACAATTCTCAAATCTTTGTCCCAGAAACTCTATACTATAGAGGGGATAGTATAGGTTTCACACACACACACCTCTATCTCTCTCTTTAACTCAACCATGGTAAGTTTCAGTTTGCTTTTCCCCTATTTTTTTCTCTCCCTCTTTCCGCACAATGACGGCCTAGGAACAGTGGGTTAACTGCCTTGTTCAGGGGCAGAACGACAGATTTATACCTTGTCAGCTCGGGGATTCAATCCGGCAACCTTTCAGTTACGGGCCCAAAACTCTAACCACTAGGCTACCTGCCGCCCCAAGGTTTAAACCCAAGGAAGTACTCCTACTTCTAATCCAGGTAGACCTATTTCTAATCCAGGTAGACCTATTTCTAATCCAGGTAGACCTACTGCTAATCCAGGTAAGTCTACTTCTAATCCAGGTTGACCTACTTCTAATCCAGGTAGACCTATTTCTAATCCAGGTAGACCTACTTCTAATCCAGGTAGACCTACTTCTAATCCAGGTACACCTACTTCTAATCCAGGTAGACCTATTTCTAATCCAGGTAGGTCTACTTTTAATCCAGGTAGACCTATTTCTAATCCAGGTTGACCTACTTCTAATCCAGGTAGACCTATTTCTAATCCAGGTAGACCTACTTCTAATCCAGGTAGACCTACTTCTAATCTAGGTAGACCTACTTCTAATCCAGGTACACCTACTTCTAATCCAGGTAGACCTATTTCTAATTCAGGTAGACCCACTGCTAATCCAGGTAGGTCTACTTCTAAAACTTCTGAAGAAAGACAAGTAAAAATTTAGATGTGATTATTTTGAGTGTTTTTTAATTAAAGAAATGCAACAGAAAGGCAATAAAATTAAGATAAATAACTTTGTTTTTTACACAGGAGAAATATTTTAGTCATATTTCCAACAATGACTGAGACAATTGTCACAAACTATATATCAACCCTACAAAGTAAGTCATTTCCAGTGGGTCTCAAAAACAGGTTGCGCAAAGATGATGTCACTTCACCCAATGTGATGTTTAAAACTGAATCCAGTGTTTCTTTAAGAAAATACCGCTTTTAAAATATTGTTTAAAGACCTACAAAAAGTTACATAAGATGGATGTTCACATTATATTTATTTTAAGCTTTTGCTTCGCAGTGTTACAGCAACAATGTTGTTAAAAAAAGTCAGTTGATGTATGTCTCAAATGAAAAGGCATTAAGGTTCTCCTTGTGAAAACCCCAACACTGAAAACACAGTCATCCCAGGCTTGCATAACTGGCAGGAAAAAGACAATTGGTGAAAGGTGAAATAAAATAAAAACAGAAAGATACATTTTTGGCAAAGCAGGAAGAAAAGTGACAAGATTAAAGCACAATTTTGATTGGATCCTTACTCATTTGTTTAAACATTACCCTCTTTTGATTGGCTCTGATTGTCCTTCACAGTCATGCGATGTCATATATGGTTGTCATGGAGCCTTCAAGTGCAACAGCCAAGCTATGTGCAGAAAGACAAAGTTGCTGTGTTCCCATGGCAACGTGGTGGTGAATGTTAAGCCGTATTCTATGCCAACAGGTAGGAGGGGAACACAGGTATACTACTTGTATATGATTGCAGGGATCCCGGAATTCAGATTTTATTTAATATTTTCATGTTTGTATATTTCTTCATATTGCATTCTAATGTGATGAAGCGAAACATAGATGTGCTTTGGTTTAGTCTTTTTTTTAGGCCAGATAAATACCTACATAGATCATAGAATATAGAGATATAGAACATATAGAACTGTCTAGTCTGGATCTTTAAGGATCAGTGAACAGCAGAATAGAAGAAAGTCTGTTTCTTTCCAGTATTTCTAAAGACTAGGAGAATAAGCACAAAATAATAGAGAATAGAAATATACAAAACCAGACCAATGATGATGTGAACACAAAAAGCCTTTTCCATTTTTCATATAAAAACAATCCCCTGTCACCAAATCCACCCGAAACCCCAAAATGGGACTTGAACCCATCCCCTGTTGTATATTTACAGCTTTAACCCTCATGGACCCCATCCCATCTCCACAACGTACTCAGTGCAGGAAGAGAAGAAGTCTAAAACCTCCTCCTCCTTAAGCCAAAATAACTACTCAAAGGGAAACTCAACATTCGTTGAATGTACAAAAAATAACAACATAAAGAGCAACAAAGAGGAATATAGTTCTCTCTTCATGTATATTATATATGTATACTATGTACAGTTGAATAACAAGGTATTTATACATAATGCGGTACAACACACAGAGATAGACAACCTATTCAGCTGTACCTGAATAGGAGGATATGAGAGGTATTGAAGTGTATGGCTTGACTGGAGAAATAATCCTTTTCTCTTTTTTTTTTGTCTGGAGAAGAAGCAGTTAGTAAATCGCTGGATATATTAATATTCATAGATTTACATTTAGTAGGTTTACTTTCTGAGTGTTAAAGACATATAGGGTTTCCATGTTGAGGCACTATTTACTCTCAGCTCTTCAAGTACCAAATGCATCCATTACAACCACTCAGCACATACTCTCTCTCACACACACTTACACACTTCAGAACTACAGTGTTTTTGGTCCTGTTGGGATTTCTCAATCCTGCCGTCATTCATTTATCATCAGAACAGTGTGGCCACCAGTAAGACCATTAAACCCACTATGGGGAAAGATAGGCTCTCTCTCTCTCTTTCTCTCTCTATCTCTCTCTCTCTCTCTCTCTCTCTCTCTCTCTCTCTCTCTCCCTCTTCCTCTCGTTCTCTCTCCCCCTCTCCCTCTTTTATGTGTTCCATATAACCCTTATTTAACCAGGTCTCTAGACTGAGAAGTGAACATTCTCACTTACAGCAACAACCTAGTAAGAGTTACAGGAGTCTCTCTGACAAACTGCCTGAGAGTCAGTCTATGACAGTCTGACAAACTGCCTGAGAGTGAGTCTTTAACTCTATGACAAACTGTAGAACAACCATTGGAGACAGAGTGTAGCGAGGACACTGTCTGTCTTTGTTTTAGAAGGTCAGTAGAGTACTGTAGTCCCTCTTCAGATCACATCAGATCAGATGACAGTGCTGATAATAGAATCCACTGCGGTCCAAAGTGCTGTTATCCCTGTTGGGGTTTGGGATCTTCCACACCCAGATAGGACCCAGAACCAAGATCAAGAACCAGCAGGAACTAGGAAGGTCCTCCTTTCCGGACTCTTCTAGATTTGGACAGAACCATGCTTCACTGACACCTTCGCCAGTAGCTGGGTTCATCCAGGAGAGATGAGGCAGCCATCTTTAAGGCTTTGTTTTGTTTACACTCCATAGTTGTTGCTAGGGGACGATGGCCACACCCTCAGCGCTGACCAGCTGGCCTGTGGTTGGCTCGTAGGTCCCTGCCAGGTAAAACAGATCCTGGGCCCCACCCCCTGCCTTTCGTCTGCGAATCAGGTGCTCGTAATCGGTGTGGCTGAGCACCTGGCAGCGGTAGGAGATGGTCTGGACGTCGTTCTCATCCTCATGGCTCGACTGGTACAAAGCATGCTGGGTAGAGGAGGGAAGAAGGAAAAATATGTTAAAAACAGAGATAAATAGAAGACTGAAAGATAAATGAACAGCCTATTCATTAATCCCCATGGGGAAATAGATTTAAGTAGATCAATCATTGCAGAAAGTTGATCAAGTTGTTGAATAATAATCCATCGTACCTTTCCGTCGTGGTGCCTCTTCCCCAGGCTCGTCTCCTCGGGATGGTAGAACCACTTGACCTTGACCACCATGCTGGAGGACCAGGACTCCCAGAGGCTCTCCACCCGCCCCACGTAGGGCAGCTGTGGTCTACCAGGGGACAGGAACACTGCACAGTCCCCCACATGCACCGTCTCACCACCACGCACGATCGCCTTGTAGAACAGCTTACGGGCCTTACCCTTCAGACCACGCCTCTGTAAGTCGAGAGAGAGGGGGGAAGTTAGGAGGGGGTCCAGGTAAGGACTGGTAAGACCTTACTCAATAAGTCAATTCAGTAAGACCTTACTCAATAAGTCAATTCAGTAAGACCTTACTCAACAAGTAAATTCAGTAAGACCTTACTCAACAAGTCAGTTCAGTAAGACCTTACTCAACAAGTCAATTCAGTAAGACCTTACTCAATAAGTCAATTCAGTAAGACCTTACTCAACAAGTAAATTCAGTAAGACCTTACTCAACAAGTCAGTTCAGTAAGACCTTACTCAACAAGTCAATTCAGTAAGACCTTACTCAATAAGTCAATTCAGTAAGATCTTACTCAATAAGTTAATTCAGTAAGACCTTACTCAATAAGTCAATTCAGTAAGACCTTACTCAACAAGTCAATTCAGTATGACCTTACTCAATAAGTCAATTCAGTAAGACCTTACTCAATAAGTCAATTAGTCTGCTTCAGATTGTTTTAACCGTTAAGGCTCCCAAATGTGTCCTCTGACCTGTGTGGGGTTTCCAGACCACTTCCACAGCTGGCAACCCGGTAGCAGGGAAGACATATTAGGATGGGGGATTGGTGACAACATCCTCTGCCTCTTGACTGCTGGGTGGTCCTTGGGAGGTTTGGGCTGGGAGGTCGGGTTGTGTGTGTTGGGGGTCTGAGTGTGTGTGTTGAGAGACAGAGTGTGTGTAATGGAGGCGGGTCCACCTCTCCTCTTGATTTGGCTTTTGGAAGCACTGCTGCTACTATTGGCCCTCCCCTTTGCTGTGTACTCCTTCCTGTCCTCTCCTCTATCACTTCCTCTCATCTTTGACTCCCCGGTGATGGACATGGCTGCCTTGGCAACGTAGGCGTGTGGTGGGGCCGAGGCTGAGGAGGCGGGGCTTGGGTTGGGCTTTGTGGAGGGGTCAGGGGTTAAGGAGTTAGAGCTCTGCCTGTGTTTGTGTTTCTGCTGCTGGAGCAGTGCTCGGCGGAGAAGGAGGGATGAAGAGTCTTCTTCGTCTGTGGAGTAGGAGGAGTCGGAAGAACAGAGGGAGGAAGAAGAGAGGGAGCCAGAAGAGGAGGACGAGGACGAGGACGAGGAGCAAACAGAGAGACGGGAGAGGAAACGTCCCGCGCCTGCCGCTGCTGCTCTCCTCCGAGCTACGTCTTCATCTCCATCATCATCATCATCATCATCATCATCATCTTCATCAAGTTCAGAGTAAGAGCTGGGGCAGTCACTGGGGCAGTCCAGAGTTCCAAACTCTCCCCCCAGACCCCCTAAACCAGACGAGGGGAGCCCCTTTCTGAGGGCTGGAGCCCCCTTCAAGAGCAGCTCAGACATTCCACTGTCTCCTCTTCTTTCTCCTTTATGCCTGTCCTTCACCACCAGGGCAGGGTGGATGTACCTGACAGGTGCCCCCTCCGCCCCTGCAGATTGACCCTTGTGCCCCCTGCCGCCCCCCAGACGCAGCAGAGCTTTTCCATTCTTGGTTTTGGGCGAGGTCACGCCCTCGTGGTCCAGCTTCACCAGGAACTGTTTTCTGTACCTGTCACTCGACTTCCTGTTGGAGGGTGCCATTGTCATGGTGACAGAGTCACTCAGCACCAGGGGCATTACCGTGGTAACAGGTCGGTGGATTCCGCTTCTGAAGGCCCCAGCGTAACCTTTGGCGATGCTACTGAAGGAGTCAACCTCAAAGGGGGAACTGAAGATGCCCTTGATGGGCACGGGAGGGGCGAGGGGGTGTGTGGCGGGGCGGTGGAACACCCCCAAGTCTCGCTGGCGACCCCCTCGGTGGGTTTTACGGGACGTCCCGTTGAACAGGAAGAAGTCAGCTGGAAGTCTCTTTGCTGGCCAGCTTATCGAGGAAGTGTTGCCCCCGGTTACTCTCTCTGACGATGTCGTGGCTGAACTATTGTCCTCTGGCTTGACCTTCTTTGGTCGTCCAACTGTAAGAAGAGACAGAATAAAGAGAGAAAGAAAGGGAGATAGACAGAATAAAGAATGAAGGAAAGAAAGAAAGAAAATACAGAAGAAGAGAGAGATTTATAAACAAGATGTATCTACCTAACCTTCCTTTAAACCAATGAGAACAAATTCTTTATAACCATAAATATCAGCCCTTACAGTGGAACTGGAAACACCCTGTCACATTTAGTCTGTGTTGAGTTATAGGAATGCTGTTTGACTAGAGGGCATTCAGATCAGTGACAGTTGGCACAGTGATGATATTAGGCAGTTGGAGGGTGATTCCATAAAGAAGGAAGAAGTTGTGAAATAAAATCATATTCTATATGTGTGTTACATACACTACATGGCCAAAAGTAACTACATCCCAGTCCATGGGCATTGATATGGAGTTGGTCCCCCCTTTGCTGCTATAACAGCCTCCACCCTTCTGGAAAGGCTTTCCACTAGATGTTGGAACATTACTGTGGGGACTTCCATTCAGCCACAAGAGCATTAGTGAGGTTGGGCACTGATGTTGACCGATTAGGCCTAGCTCGCAGTCGGCGTTCCAATTCATCCCAAAGGTGTTCGATGGGGTTGAGGTCAGGGCTCTGTGCAGGCCAGTCATGTTCTTCCACACCGATGTATGGATCTCGCTGTGCACGGGGGCATTGTCATGCTGAAACAGGAAAGGGGGCTTCCCCAAAGTTGGAAGCACAGAATCGTCTAGAATGTCATTGTATGCTGAAGTGTTAAGATTTTCCTTCACTGGAACTAAGGGGTCAAGCCCGAACCATGAAAAACAGCACCGGACCATTATTCCTCCTCCACCAAACTTTACAGTTGGCACTATGCATTCGGGCCGGTAGCGTTCTCCTGGCATCCGCCAAACCGAGATTTGTCCGTCAGACTGCCAGATGGTGAAGCGTGATTCATCACTCCAGAGAACGCGTTTCCACTGCTCCAGAGTCCAATGGCGGCGAGATTTACACCGCTCCAGCCAACACTTGGCATTGCGCATTGTGATCTTAGGCTTGTGTGCGGCTGCTCGGCCATGGAAACCCATTTCATGAAGCTCCCGACAAACAGTTCTGTTGCTGACGTTGCTTCCAGAGGCAGTTTGGGAACTCGGTAGTGAGTGTTGCAACTGAGGACAGACGATTTTTACGCGCTTCAGCAGTCGGCAGTCCCGTTCTGAGAGTTTGTGTGGCCTACCACTTCGCAGCTCCTAGACGTTTCTACTTCACAATAACAGCACTTACAGTTGACCGGGGCAGCTCTAGCCGGGCAGAAATTTGACGAGCTGACTTGTTGGAAAGGTGGCATCCTATGACGGTGCCACATTGAAAGTCACTGAGCTCTTCAGTACGGGCCATTCTACTGCCAATGTTTGTCTATGGAGATTGCATGGCTGTGTGCTCCATCTTATACACCTGTCAGCAACAGGTGGGGCTGAAATAGCCGAAACCACTAATTTGAAGGGGTGTCCATATATTTTTTATATATAGTTTATGAGTAAAGCTGGTCTGACCAGTAAGTTGTCCAGGTGGGCCTCTGAAGTAGTTTATGAGTAAAGCTGGTCTGACCAGTATGTTGTACAGGCGGGCCTCTGAAGTAGTTTATGAGTAAAGCTGGTCTGACCAGTAAGTTGTCCAGGTGGGCCTCTGAAGTAGTTTATGAGTAAAGCTGGTCTGACCAGTATGTTGTCCAGGCACACACTGGCAAACATGTTCAGCTTGCAGGCGGACACTGGAATACGTTTCTGAGTGACAGGTGTCATAGTGTCAGGCTCTGGCCATAGAAAAGCCTATTTGCTTCTCTATGTAGCTATGGTCAGAGTTTGACAGTGTCTTTCTTTTCTGTTTCTGCGTGGGTTTTGGGTTAGATCCCTAATTAGAGGCAGCTGCACTGCATTGTCTCTAATTAGGGATCCCATATATGTTATTCTTATTCTGTCATTCACTCTGGTGTGGGTCGTTGTCGTTATATGTTGCAGTCACGGTGAAAGTAAGTGTGCCCTTTTTTTGTTACGTCCGTTCATTCGTGTTTGTGTTGGTGAACGTGACGTTTTAGTCTATTCGTGTTTAGTCCTGTAGTTCGTCATTTGTGGTTTTTGTTGATACATAGTACTATATAACTTTATTACATAGTATAAATAAAACCTATGTCGAACTACTATCCCTGCGCTGCGTCTTGGTCTCTCCATGCACCCGATTGTGACACATAGGAGCTTTGTTGCAGTTTTTTTGTGGGACTAGAAAAATGCAGGGAATTTAAAAGAATGTTATGAACTGGTTCTTATGCTTTTAAAATAGCGTTTCTGTTCCGGAACAGTATGGATCACTTTTGTTCCAGGTTCCATTTCTGTCCTTGAAAAATGTGGTTATTTTCTGATTTTCAGTTCTGTTCCATGAACCAGTTCCAACCCCCCTGGTGGTGGTATTTACAGTATGCTTATCTCACTGGTGCCGCGCTGGTGCTGTAGGCCTCAATCTCAAACAAATGAAAGAAACCATCTAATACAGTGAAATTATGCTCTGAGCCATTACCTGGTCTCCTCTCCTGGCTCCTCCCTTCTGCCTCTTCATTGTTTGGTCTCTCTGTGGGCTTGTCTCTACTGTCCTGGGTGGAGCTTCTGCGACCACGACGACCAGGTGAGAGCAGGGCTGGAGACGGCTCCGCACCTAAGTGAGTGAGTGAGACACAGAGAGAGAGAGAGAGAGAGAGAGAGAGAGAGAGAGAGAGAGAGAGAGAGAGA
>CM042388.1:13345420-13379569 GCA_023634145.1 Thymallus thymallus | reverse complement strand
GCATCAACATGTCTATCTGTGATAATCAGCATGTCTATCTGTGATAATCAACATGTCTATCTGTGAATAAGCAGGCCATATGAGTATGTGTCAGTAGGTGTCAGTGCCCTTACATGTCAGGCAGGTCCAGAGTTTGTAGTCTGGCAGCATACAGCAGCTCATCCTCCTTAGATATCAACACCTTCAGACCATCCACCAGCATCTCCCTGCTCAGCACACAGTTAAGCAGTGCTGCAAAGACAGAGAAAATATGAACATTTAGCCTGGTATGTGACCCTGTGAGTCTGTGAGTCTGTGGTGTGTGAGTCTATGGTGTGTGAGTCTGAGGTGTGTGTGTGTGTATTCTCACCTGGTTCTCTGTGTGTGTGAGGTGTATGCTTCATGTCTTCCTCCTCCCCCTCAGAGAAGCTGCTCTCCTCGTCCAATCGGAATCCTTCATCAGCCGCAAAGCTCTCCAGAAGCCGGCTCACTGCACGCCCCTTAGCCTGCGACAGGAAACAGGAAATTACATCATTAGAATATATATCTCTTTAAACTCCCAGGCTTTGGTTCCATCGCAGCACTAATTCAAATGATGCTCATCTATGAATCTGGTGTTTTAGTGTAGGCCTAGAACTTAAGCTTGTAATCTTTGCCAAACACTGCATTCAGAACTACCAATTTCTTTCAACAGAAACAAACAACTTTTTCACCGATGCAAGCATGCATGCACGCACACGCGCACACACAGACACTAGTGCTGAGCGATTAACCGAAATGTCTGTTATTTTTTGTTTTTTTTGCTAGATGCGCACATTACACAGTTTTTCTAGAGATAAATCAAATCCAGCCTGAATTGTGAGATGTAGTTTCCAACAGGCAGATATTCTACATAGTTTAGTGCAGAAAACGTGGTAATTAACTACAATGACCATAATACATTGCTCATCTACTTGTCCGGTCTGTTTCTTTTACACCTGCTACGGAATAGACAGAAGAATGAGCGATCGTGAGCTGATAATAGAGAGCAGCTGATGCTTCGCGAGGTATCTCTACCTGAAAATACATGATCTAAGTGATTTATACTTTTATGACTTTTATGAATGCCTTATTTATAATACACACAACAATGGGAATATGTTATTAAAGTAAAATAATATGAATAACTGATGGTTAATAAGTGGAATATGTTATTAAAGTAAAATAATGTGAATAACTGATGGTTAATAAGTGGAATATGTTATTAAAGTAAAATAATGTGAATAACTGATGGTTAATAAGTGGAATATGTTATTAAAGTAAAGTAATGTGAATAACTGATGGTTAATAAGTGGAATATGTTATTAAAGTAAAGTAATGTGAATAACTGATGGTTAATAAGTGGAATATGTTATTAAAGTAAAGTAATGTGAATAACCAATGGTTAATAAGTGATAAGCTGTAATGGGCAGTCACTACCATCATGGTACTTGTATTAATTATTGTCATCTGTGTTGTTACAGCATTCAACCCACATAATGTTTAGTGCATTTAATGTTTACAAATATTGTCAGGCTCTGATCATAGGGAAGCCTTTGGCTCCCTCTAGTTTTCTATGGTCAGAGCCTGACAGATCTAATTATTCTGTTTCTATGTTTGGTTTTGTGTTGGTCCCCAATTAGAGGCAGCTGCTAAGCATTGTCTCTAATTGGGGGCCATATAAGTTGTTGTGTTTCACCTGTCTCTTGTAGATAATTGTTTTTGGTTTAGTGCTGTTTAAGCCTTCCTGTGTTTTGTTCGTGGATCTCGTTGTTATTTTGTGCCAGTTGATTTAATAAATCATGTCCCACTACTTCAGCACTGCGTCTTGGTCTGCCACTCACCACGTTCGTGACAATATTATAAAACTGAAACCAAACAGACCTCAAAAAGCACTAATCGCTCAGCACTAACAGTAACACACACACACACACACACACACACACACACACACACACACACACACAAATCCTCTCTTATTCCGGTTTGAGCTAGTTTCCTAATGATGACTGATGATGGAGCTGCAAAATCAGCCTGTTCGACAGGTTTCTGCCTGCATCTGAGCTTTCCAAAGAGTTTGTGTGTGTACAGGAGTGATCCACAAGAAGGGACCATATATTAGTGACAGAGGTTTCGACACCAGAGGGTATGGAAGATTACTCACCTCATGTTTGTTTAGTTAGTATGTGTGTGTGTGTGTGTGTGTGTGTGTGTGTAGATTGGTGTTTTTGTTCTGTGCTCAGTCCCACCTCAGGGCTGTTATCGCCAGAACACACTAGACTGGTGTTTAGGCAGCTTACACACGCCATCAGCCTTATTCATCAGCTGTATATCTCACCATCTGACTGATTCAAGGTTGTTTTAAACTGATCCTCCCATGCAGAGTTAGCTAGTAAGATAGGTCACGCCATAGCTCAGACTTGTATGGGTGCTGGCAAGGAAACTCGCCAAAAGCACGTTTTAATTAGTTAGGTTATATACATAGCTTCTCCTCAATCATCCAACTGCCTAACATAACTGTTCCAACTGTCACTGATCTGAATGCCCTCTAGTCACTCACCCTCATTCCTCCACCTCTCTCTTCTAGTGCATTCTACCTGTTTCTACTCAGGTTTCTACCTCTCCACCAACTGCCATTTCCTGTTCTCCACTGCCTCTTTCTGTTTGCCCCTATCCCTCCGTTCCCCCTCCACCCATGGCCATGCTGACCCCTATCGTCACCTGCTTCTTCCTGCTCCTCCTGCCTCTGGTGGTGTCCTCTCTCTGGGTCTCAGTCTCCAGCCAGCAGCCTCTCCTCTGGAACGACCACACAGGACAGGACAGGTTAGCATTACAGACAATGGTCATGATCACCATGTAGCTAAGGAGAAACCGTAACATGTGCATCTTAACTGTCTTAAGTAATTGAGGGAGATTTTGACAGAGGAAGCCATTTTTGATTAACCTTGAGACAACCCCCCCCCCCCCCCATTCCCTCTCCTCACCTTTCCCAGAATGCTTTGTTGTCCTGAGCTCTTCCTCTTGGCCTCCGCCACAGGTCCCTGGATCCCCCTGCTGTCCTGGAGGCAGTTGCCCACTAACGAGACCCTCCAGCTAGGTACAGGTTCTCTCCTAGCCCCTTGTGGCTCCTGGAGCTCTGGGCATCTCCCTTCTGTAGTAGCAGGGCCCGGCCTGCAGGGGGCTCCTCTCCTCCTCAGCGCCACACTGGGCATGCTCACATCATCACCTTGCTTCTCCTCCTTGCTCCTGGCTTTCTGATTGGCTTGAAGCTTAGCAGCTTGGCCAATTGCAGCAGAGTTTGTTGGCGTGTCTTTGGTGGATGGTGTCGTTGTATTTACGTCATTGGTTCCATCGTCGCTGTCGTAGCGCCTCTCCTCTTCCTCCTCTGTGGGATCAAGGGATCAATGAAATCCATTAGAAATTGTCTGGAGATCAGTTGTGACACGACCATCTCAATCTCTGACTCTATTGGATGACAGTGTAGAGCAGCTATGTCGTAAAATAACTCAGTGGCTTCACACAGCACAGACAGGCAGTGAAGACACCACACAAACTATCACACAGCACAGACAGGCAGTGAAGACACCACACAAACTATCACACAGCACAGACAGGCAGTGAAGACACCACACAAACTATCACACAGCACAGACAGGCAGTGAAGACACCACACAAACTATCACACAGCACAGACAGGCTGTGAAGACACCACACAAACTATCACACAGCACAGACAGGCAGTGAAGACACCACACAAACTATCACACAGCACAGACAGGCAGTGAAGACACCACACAAACTATCACACAGCACAGACAGGCAGTGAAGACACCACACAAACTATCACACATCACAGACAGGCAGTGAAGACACCACACAAACTATCACACAGCACAGACAGGCAGTGAAGACACCACACAAACTATCACACAGCACAGACAGGCAGTGAAGACACCACACAAACTATCACACATCACAGACAGGCAGTGAAGACACCACACAAACAGTTCCTAACTACTATGGTCAGTTGGACATCCAGAAATGCATAACCTTTTCAATAACTGCGGTCAAAGAAACCCAATGGTCCTGTCTTTCTCATGCACAGACAAACATCAGCACACACACACGAATGCATGCACACACACTCAATCACGCACACATGCATGCAAGCACCCACACACACAAACACAGATCAGATTTATTGGCAGCAGTGTGTGGTTGACTACAGGGGTTGTGTCGGGTGTCGAGACGTCGCTGACACACTTGTCATTTACACAGTGTTCTCGTCAACACTCTCCCTCTCTCTCACACACACACACACACACACAGGACCCACACAATAGGACCACTTCAATAAGTTATTGACTTAATTTCTATGAAATGTTAATTTGAGATTATTGGGGAAGGGGGGACATTGTGTCTTTACTGGTTGGGATGAGGGAATGCAGGAGGGTCAACAGGGGTGTGACATTCTAAAACAGGCGATATTGGGGTTCACGTTACAGCGTGGTTTTGGGGGGCGCATGCCAGTGGGCAGCCGTTAACGGTTTTAATGGTGTGACAGACGAGCCGGGAAGTGATTGGAGGCCACCGTGATGGAAGACATCTCACTCTCTCACACTCACAGTTGGGAGACATCTCACTGAGACATAACTTACCCTGGCCTGAGCTCTCGCTATTGCTCTTCCCCTCGTTCACTTCCCGCTTCACAGAGGCCCCACCTCCTCTGCGGAAGACTCTGGTCGAAGGTCCGCCCAGTTTGACCTTTGGCCGACCTCTCCTCCTCCTCACCCCCTGATTGGGCGCCCAGTCCTGCTGGGTACTTGATGTATCGGCTGCTGGTTGAACATGGAGAGATGGGTGTGTTAGTGTCAGGAAGTGTATGTGGTCAGAATGGGTGGGTTAGTGTCAGGGAGTGTATGTGGTCAGAATGGGTGGGTTAGTGTCAAGGAGTGTATGTGATCAGGAGACTGAAAAGATTTGGCATGGGTCCCCAGATCCTCAAAAGGTTCTACAACTGCACCATCGACAGCACCCTGACCGGTTGCATCACCGCTTGATATAGCAACTGCTCGGCATCCAACCGCAAGGCGCTACAGAGGGTAGTGTGTACGGCCCAGTGCATCACTAGGGCCAAGCTTACTGCCATCCAGGACCTATATACTAGGTGGTGTATTCTCAAAAACACCAGTCGCTCAAGTCATAGACTGTTCTCTCTGCTACCGCATGGCAAGCGGTACTGGAGCACCAAGTCTAGGTCCAAAAGGCTTCTTAACAGCTTCTACCCCCAAGCCATAAGACTGCTGAACAATTAATGAAATGGCCACCCAGACTATTTACATTAACCCCTCCCTTTGTTTTTACACTGCTGCTACTCACTGTTTATTATCTATGCATAGTCACTTTACCCCTACCTACATGTACAAATTACCTGGACTAACCTGTACCCCTGCACATTGGCTCGGTACCCCCTGTATATAGCCTCGTTATTGTTATTTTATTGTGTTACTTTAGTTAATTTAGTAATTATTTATTATTTATTAATTATTGAACTGCATTGTTGGTTAAGGGCTTGTAAGTAAACATTTCACAGTAAAGTCTACACCTGTTGTCGTCGGCGCATGTGACAAATAACATTTAATTTGATTTGGTACAAGGTTTACGTGTGTGTGTGTGCATGCCTATATGTGTGTGTGTGTGTGTGTGTGTGTGTGTGTGTGTGTGTGTGTGTGTGTGTGTGTGTGCGTGTGTATGTGTGTGTGTGTGTTTTACCTGTGTCACTCTCTCTGCAGTGTGCATGGGCTCCAGGTCTAGGGTCCCGTCTGCGGCGGTGCATGCCCCCTGACGGTGCACCTCTCTGGGCCACAACCTTCTGCTTCAGTTGGGTCACCCTCCGTGCTAGTCGGGAGCTCAGGCTGGGACGACCTCTCCTCCTCGTGAGGAAGCCATGATTGGTCATCCTCTTCCTCCGCTTCTCTCCACCCCCTTCTGCTTCATCATCCTCCACCCTGAAACACATGAAGAAGAGAGAGAGTTGGATTTTAGAAACAAACAAACAAACAAACAAACAAAGAAGAGCAAAGAAACGGTAACAGGTCATCTCTCGTCTTTCTGCCCTCTATCCCTCTCTCAAGAGCTCTTCTGCTTTCTCTCTCCCTTTCCCCCCTTCTCTCTCTCTAGCCTTTGATGAGTAGAGAGAAAGAGGGGGGTTCCTTTCCCGTACGGAGGCTGTGTTTGGAAGAGAAAGCCTTCTGCCTGTACAACCTGAAATATCCAAGAGAGTATGAATATGAGACCCTGCTGAATCACCACAAGAAAAAGGGAAAAATTGACAGCAAGAAAAACACAGAGAGAGAGAGAGAGAGAGAGAGAGAGAGAGAGAGAGAGAGAGAGAGAGAGAGGAGAAAGAGAGAGAGACAAAAAGAGAAAGAGAGAGAGAGAAAGATAGAGAAAGAGAGAGAGAGAGAGAAAGAGAAAGAGAGAGAGAGAGAGAGAGAGAGAGAGAGAGAGAGAGAGAGACCGAGGCAGTCTCAGGGGGAGTCTGTCCCTTGACCTGAGCTCCAGGGATGGATGGATAAACACCTCTATTGAACACCAGTGCTCCGCTACCCTTTCTCTCTTTCTCTCCATCTCCTCTCTTCTCTCTCTACCCCCTCTCTCTTTTGCTCTCAGTCTCTGTCTCTCTCTCTCTCTCTCTCTCTCTTTTTCTCTCTCAAATGTGCACACACACACACCCGCGCACACACACTGCTGTGAGCAGCTGGTGACTGAGGCAGGTGAATCCTATATTCCCACAGAGCTCAGCATCTCCCCTCAAGGAAAAGAGAGGGAAGGAGGAGGGAGGGAGGGAGGGAGGGGGGCAGGGAAGAGGGAGGAAGGAGGGAGGGAGATAGAGTTGGGGAAGGAGCGGAGTAAAGCAAGAAGGGAGAGGAGAGGGAGAGGAATGGATAAAGCAGGGAATGAGTGGAGGAAAGGAGGAGCATGAAAAGGAGGAGAGGAAGATATGTTTTGTAATGTGAAACCTGAGAGAAATACGAGGTGGCCAGACAAAAAGAAAGACAACATTGATCTGCTGAAGTCAGGATCTACAGAGAAGCCAGCTTCCTGAACCCCACTAAACCCCCTTATACAAACTCCCACATTCCCCATACCTATGGTCGCAAAATTCTGGGAACCATCAGTAAATTCCCTGGATTTCAGGAAAACCAGGGAATTTACTGATGGTTCCCAGAATTTATTGAAAGTTTCCCGTAAATTTGCAACCCAACCCCTAACCCTCATTCCTAACCCTAACCCTACCCATACCCCTCATTCCTAACCCCAACCCTAACCCAACCCTTTCTCTCTTTCTGTTTCTCTTTCTCTGTCTCTCTCTCTCAAAGATGAAGGAATACAGTAATGATACCACACTCATTAATTAAGACAAAAAATACACCCTGTCACATACCAGCCAGCTCCAGTAATTAAACAAATATGGGATGTGTGTGTCATCTGTGTGTGTGTGTGGTGTGTGTGTGTGTGTGTGTGTGTGTGTGTGTGTGTGTGTGTGTGTGTGTGTGTGTGTGTGTGTGTGTGTGTGTGTGTGTGTGTGTGTGTGTGTGTGTGTGTGTGTGTGTGTGTGTGTGTGTGTGTGTGTCGTCTATGTGTTGTGATTTTTCATTAGTGTGTTGTAATCACTGTGGTAACCGTGATAAACCTTGAGATTGTTTAATCAGTTTTATCAAAGCGAGGGAACACGGTACCAGAGGTGGAGCACAGCCAGAAAACACATTCATCAATATGATGACTTAACACTGGAATTTAACACTGTGTAGGGCATTAGGGGATTTGCTTTGTAATCATGTGTGTGTGTGTGTGTGTGTTAGAAGAGGGGGGTGTGGAGTCATTCATCACTGTGATAAGTTTACATGGTGACTTTGTCCATATTAATATGTGCCGAGGGTGAGAGGGAGTCAGGACATAATCAATGATAAATATGGTGTGTGTGTGTGTGTGTGTGTGTGTGTGTGTGTGTGTGTGTGTGTGTGTGTGTGTAAGAGAGTGAGAGAGAGAGAGAGGTTCCTCTCATAAAGAAGCTCAACAAGGTTAATTTCAGGCAACAATATTTCTATGAAAGCCATATATAAGGAAAAACCAAGATGGCGCCGTTCTGGATGGCCACCGTTTTGTAAGCTCCGACCCAACTTTGCTATTTTGTGATTATTTTGTTGTTTATTTTGACTCTATTTCCCCCAAATGTATCCTCTATTATTTCTTACAACCAACAAGAACTCTTGAACATCAGATCTGCAGTTCCTTACCCCAATTCCGGCTTCTACTTCCACTCATCTGCACTGGGCTCTCTCTGTAAATCCAATTTTCGGGTTAACCAAGAGGAAATGCCGGTGTTACAGAGACAAGAGAGGGTGGATCCTGGTGAAATTAAGGCGAAGGGAGAACTGGCCACCTCTTCCCTCCATTCTACTGGCTAATGTACAGTCACTTGATAATAAGATGGATGACATCGTGGATTTGCTACCAACGGGACTCTCGGAACTGCAATATTCTCTGCTTTTCAGAAACATGGCTCTCAGACAAGATTCCCCCACGACTATCCAACTCAATGGATTCTCTGTTCCCTGCTGGACAGGACAGTGGAGTCGGGTAAAATCGAGGGGGGGAGGGGTTTGCCTCTTCATCAACAACTGGTGTGCTAATTCCAGCGCGATGGAAGTGTCGACCCATTATTCACCCGTCTTGGAATACCTGATGGTCAAATGCTGACCCTTTTACCTCCCGAGGGAGTTGTCAGCTGTTATCGTGACTATTGTATACATTCCACCTCAGGACAATAAAAATAACAAGCTTCCGTTTAACAAACTGTTAATTAATGCCCATGTTCCATCAACACGCTTCCAACGCCATAAAGTCATTAGACCACTGCTATTCTACCCACAAGTAAGGATACAAGGCCCTCCCTTGATGTACCCGCGTTTCGCTCGGTTGAGAAATGGTCCCCAGAATGAGAGGGTAATGTTAGACTCTGCCGATAACATCGACGAACTAACCATCTCCATTACCGGCTTCATTAGAGAATGCATTGGTGACGTTGTACCCGCGGTGAGGGTTCGTTGCTTCCCCAATAAAAAAGCCCTGGATTAACACAGAGGTTGGCGCACAAAGAGCAGGTCTACCGTAGACAACGCTGATGCTACGGCCTAAGACAGGAACAAGTACAAGAAGTCCCACAATGACCTCCGCAGAGTCATCAAACTAGCAAAAGGACAATATAGGAATAAGGTGGAATCATACTACACAGGCTCCGCCTCCTGTCGCGTTTGGCAGGGTTTACAGTCCATTACGGCTTACAAAGGAAGACCCAGCCGTGATCTGCCCAATGATGCCTCTCTACCAGACAAACTCAATGCATTTTATGTACGCTTTGACAACAACGACATCGAGCCGGATGTGAGGGCTGTCACCGACACAGAGGACTGGGTGATCTCGCTCTCCAATGCCAACGTGAGAAGGGTCTTTAATCAGGTCAACACCCGCAAGGCCACGTGCCCCGACGGTATTCCAGGGCGCGTTCTCAGAGCAGAACAGCTGGCAGGCATATTCACAGTAATTTTCAACCTCTCCTTGTCCCAGTCTGTAATCCCCACATGTTTTAAGATGACCACAATCATCCCTGTTCCTAAGAACTCTAAGGCTTCATGCCACAATGACTACCGCCCTGTAGCACTAACTTCTGTAATCATGAAGTGCTTTGAAAGGCTGGCTATGGCACACATTAACTCCACCATCCCAGACACCCTAGACCCACTCCAATTTGCATATCGCTCCAACAGATCCATATATGACGCAATCTCAATTGCTCTCCACTCTGCCCTCACCCACCTAGAAAAGATAAATAACTATGTGAGAATGCTGTTCATTGACTACAGCTCACTGTTCAACACCATTATTCCCTCCAAGCTCGTCACCAAGCTCAGGACTCTGGTTCTGAACACCTCCCTCTGCAACTGGATCCTGGACTTCCTGACGGCCCAACCCCAGGTTGGTAAGGGCAGGCAACATCACCTCCACCACGCTGACCCATAACAAAGGGGCCCCACAGGGGTGTGTGCTTAGTCCTCTCCTGTACTCCCTATTCACCCACGACTGTGTGGCCACGCACGACTCCAACACCATTATCAAGTTTGCTGACGACACAGCGGTAGTAGGTCTGATCACCGGCAACGATGAGTCAGCCTACAGGGAGGAGGTCAGAGACCTGGCAGTGTGGTGACGGAGCAACAACCTCTCCCTCAATGTCAGCAAGACAAAGGAGCTGATAGTGGACTACAGGAAATGGAGGGGTGAGCACGCCCCCATCCACATTGACGGGGCGCAGTGGAGCAAGTAAACAGCTTCATGTTCCTCTGTGTCCAAATCACTAAAGACTTAAAAGTATCCAAACACACGTACAGTCGTGAAGAAGGCGCAACAGTGCCTCCTCCTCAGGAGGTTGAAAAAGTTTGGCATGTGCCCTCAAATCTTCAAAAGGTTCTACAGCTGTACCATTGAGAGCATATTGACTGGCTGCATCACTGCTTGGTATGGCAACAGCACCGCCCTCGATGGCATGGCGCTACAGAAGGTTGTACGGACAGCCCAGTACATCACTGGGGCCGAGCTCCCTACCATCCAGGACCTCTATATCAGGCGGTGTGAAAAGAAGGCCCAGAAAATCATCAAAGATTCCAACCACCCAAGACATAGTCTATTTTCTCTGCTGTCGCACGGAAAGAGGTACCAGTGCATCAAGTCTGACACCAACAGTCTCCTGAACAGCTTCTATCCCCAATACAACTGATAAATAACTACATGGACAGAGTTTACCTTGTATCTTTATTGACCTTTTATTTCAATATTTGCACTATATGCAAACTCACAGGGCCCTACACACTCACACACAATGTCACTCCAACACACACACAAACACTCCATCATCTGATCACTCACACATAACATGCACATACATTTATACTGACTCTACACACACCTCAATGACATACAAGCTGCTGCTACTCTGTTTATCTTATATCCTGTTGCCTAGTTACCTTACCCATATACATATCTACCTCCATCACTCCAGTATCCTGGCACATGTTAGTATGATATTGGAACTGACTTTTTTTTTATTGGAACTGCATATAGTATGTTGACTTACTTACTTATTGTGTTTTTCATATTTCTTATACTTATTTATAGTAATACATTATTATTGATTATTGCATTGTGGGGTTTTGAGTTTGCAAGAAAGGCATTTCACTGTATTTGTGCATGTGACATTAAAACTTGAAACTTGTATAAGTAAATTAATATCTGAATAGAAGAATCCCTGCGGAGACACTCACCTGAGTCTCTTGGGGCCGTCTGGGGCGCTGGGACCAGGGGTAGACTTGCGTTTCCGGGGGCGACCGGGCCCTCTACGAGCAGGGCTGTGAGAGGTCTCTGTTTTCTGGTGGTCATGTTTTCTCTGAAGCTTTGTCAGTTCTCTCTGTTTCTCTTTGTAGCGTCTCTGGATCTCCGCTAGCTGCACTCGCATCGCTAGCTCCGCCCCATCCACCGTCTCCATGACACCCTTCACTGGACACACCTGCAGACAGACAGACAGATATATAATAGATTGTAAATGGACTGTATTGTGTGATGTTACATAGAAAATGTAGCTTGTGTATCTGTGCGTATATACAGTACAGTTATATACTGTGTATCTGTGTATATATACAGTATAGTTAAATACTGTGTATCTGTGTATATACAGTACAGTGGTATACTGTGTATCTGTGTATATATACAGTACACTTATACACTGTGTATCTGTGTGTATATACAATACAGTTATACACTGTGTAGATCTGTATATACAGTACAGTTATATACTGTGTATCTGTGTATCGGTGTATATATACAGTACAGTTATATACTGTGTATCTGTGTATATATACAGTACAGTTATATACTGTGTATCTGTGTATATATACAGTACAGCTATACACTGTGTATATATGTGTATATATACACAGTACAGTTATATACTGTGTATCTGTGTATACAGTACAGTTATATACTGTGTATCTGTGTATACAGTACAGTTATATACTGTGAATCTGTGTATATAGTACAGTTATATACTATGTATCTGTGTATATAGTACAGTTATATACTGTGTATCTGTGTATATATACAGTACAGTTATATTCTGTACATGTGCATTATATGTTTCAGTAAGCAAGTAGAGTGTGAATACCTACAGGACTGTCTGTGTGTATACATTTGAGTATGTGTGTTCAGTTCTGTGTGTGTGTGTGTGTGTGTGTGTTTAGGCATACACACATACCGGTTCGTGGCGAGGCGTCCAGCTGCATTTCCGTCGCAGGTTGAAGTTCCTCCTGACGGGACAGTGCTGCCCCTCCCCCCTCCCTGTAGCTCCTCCCCCCAGCTCCAGACTGCGGGCCGCAGCCAGGGTTGCCAGGCTACTAAGGTTAAAGGTCAAAACGTCCTCTCCTGAGGAGAGAGAAAAATAATTATGCTACTTCTTGCTGGAGATGGGTCAAAAATGGGTGTGAAAATAATTACATAACTTTTATTGCCGCCCCCCAAAACAAGTGATTGGCAAACAAGGTGAACGTTAGCTAATTTATAACCTTCACACCCACACCCACACGATCACCCACACACACACACACTCATTGGCTGAGTGAGAAGGAAAGAGGTGGACGGACAGAGGGAGAGTAGTAGAGTGCTGTCTCTCCATCTATCACTGTCACTAAGTCTGTCATTGTCACCGCCTGCAGATCAACTAGAATATTCATGAGGGACCAGCCATCCCAGACACACACACACGCACGCACGCGCACACACACACACACACACACACACCGGCTCATTTCACTGAGCTGCACAGACACAGTCACATTGCTCCGCGCAAGAGAAAAGAAGAGGGAGAGAGAGGATGATAAAGACAAAGGGAGGGAGAGAGGGATGGAGGGAAGGGAGGGGGAGAAGGGAGGAGGATGAGGCTTTAACTATTTGCACATAATATGACATTTTAAATGTCTTTATTATTATAAAACTTTTGTGAGTGTAATGTTTACTGTACATTTTTACAATGTAAACATATGTGTCCCATGCCAATAAAGCCCTTAAATTGAATTGACAGAGAGAAGGGACAAACACCAAATTGAGACCAAATAATGCATGCAGAGAAGAATTAGCCCGATACCCACTAATTATCAAAATCCAGAAAAGAGCTGTTAAATTCTACAACCACCTAAAAGTAAACGATTCCCAAACCTTCCATAACAAAGCCATCACCTACAGAGAGATGATCCTGGAGAAGAGTCCCCTAAGCAAGCTGGTCCTGGGGCTTTGTTCACAAACACAAACAGACCCCACAGATCCCCAGGACAGCAACACATTTAGACCCAACTCATGAGAAAACAAACTTGACACATTTGAAAGAATTAACAAAAAAACAGAGCAAACTAGAATGTTATTTGGCCCTAAACAGAGAGTACACAGTGGCAGAATACCTGACCACTGTGACTGACCCAAACTTGACTATGTACAGACTGTGAGCATAGCCTTGCTATTGAGAAAGGCCGCTGTAGGCAGACCTGGCTCTCAAGAGAAGACAGGCTATGTGCACACTGCCCACAAAATGAGGTGGAAACTGAGCTGCACTTCCTAACCTCCTGCCAAATGTATGACCATATTAGAGACACATATTTCCCACAGATTACACAGATCAACATTTTGATAAGCTCCCATATCTACTGGGTGAAATACCAAAGTGTGCCATCACAGCAGCAAGATTTGTGACCTGTTGCCACAAGAAAAGGACAACCAGTGAAGGACAAAGACCATTGTAACTCATATATATGTTTATTTATTTTCCCTTTCATACTTTAACCATTTGCACTTTGTTACAACACTGTATATAGACATAATTACATTTGAAATATCTTTATTATTTTGGAACCTTTGTGAGTTTAATGTTTACTGTTAATTTTTAATTGTTTATTTCACTTTTGTTTATTATCTACTTCACTTGCTTTGGCAATGTTAACATACGTTTCCCATGCCAATAAAGCCCCTTGAATTGAATTGAGAGGGAGAGAGGGAGAGAGGGAGAGAAAGAGAGAGAGTGGCAGAGAGACAGAGAGAGACAGAGAGAGAGAGAGAGAGAGAGAGGGAGGGAGGGAGGGAGGGAGGGAGGAAGGAAGGAAGGAAGGAAGGAAGGAAGGAAGGAAGGAAGGAAGGAAGGAAGGAAGGAAGGAAGGAAGGAAGGAAGGAAAGAAGGAGGAGTAAAGCGGTTGGTAGAGGACAATGGAGTCTCGTCTATCAGACCTCTGGGCCAATGAGAGGCTCTGGTTACCCCTGACTGGATGACATCACCTCTGACATCAACAGGCCTAGTTTAGCCGCCCTGAGGAAGGCCGCCACAGATCAATGCCTTCCGCCCGCCACACACACAAACACACACACACTGTGCCGCGCCAAATAATTCTCTGCACTTATTAATTCTGTCATCAGGAAGGAATTACACAGAACATTACATTGCTTTTATAAAAAACGACAAATGGAGAAAACGCAGCCAGTGTGGTCGAGAGAAACACAGATGCTGATGTAGTGTAACAGGGATTCATCTGGGATTACTAAACAGCTTATACAAGCACCCCCCCCCCACACACACACACACACACTAACAAACAAACAAGTGTGAATAAAAACACATTCTATCAGAGGGACAATGGGAAAAGAGTTTTAAACAAGAGCTTCTAATTAGTAAAGCTACACTCCAGAGCCTGAGGGAGGGATGGAGAGATGGATGGAGAGATGGAGGGAGGGAGGAGGGAGTAAGGGAGGGAGAGATGGAGGGATGGATTGAGGGAGGGGAGGAGAGGGGGGAGGGAGAGCGGGAGGGAGGGAGGGAGGGAGGGTGAGATGGAGGGAGGGGAGGAGAGGGAGGGGGGAGAGAGGGAGAGATGGCGGGAGGGGGGGTGAAGGGAAGGAGGAGGGAGAGAGAGATGGTGGCACAATGGGAAAAGAGTTTTAAACAAGAGCTTCTAATTTGTCAAACTACACTCCAGAGCCTGAGGGAGGGATGGAGAGATGGAGGGAGGGAGGAGGGAGTAAGGGAGGGAGAGATGGAGGGATGGATTGAGGGAGGAGAGGGAGAGAGGGGGGAGGGAGGGAGTGATGGACAGAGGTAGGGCGAGATGGAGGGATGGATGGAGGGAGGGGAGGAGAGGGAGAGATGGAGGGAGAGAGGAGGGGGTGAAGGGAAGGAGGGGGGAGAGAGAGATGGTGGCAGGGATGGATGGAAGGAGAGATGGAGGGAGAGAGAGATGAGACACTAACATTCTTGTATTGTATATAATTCTCTCTCCTATCTATCTCTTTCCACTCTCCCCCTCCCCTCCTCCCTCTTTCCTCTCCCCATTTTTCTCTACAACTCCATCCCCTCTCCCCCAACCACATCTCATCCTCCAGGGATACATTTGATCTTTGGACTTGAACAGAGAACAGAGGAAGGAAGCTGGACAGTCAGTGGGGACGTGGTGTGTGTGAATGTGTGTGCTCTCACCTCCCGTCTCTCTCTCCTTCTCCCTGTTCCTCTGCAGTATCCCCAGCTCAGCCAACTCTCCCAGTATCTCCATGCCTCGGTGTGGGAGTGGGTGTGGGGCGGGCAGGGGTGTTTTGGGGGGGGGCATAGGGGGGTAGCAGGCATCCCGGGAAGCACACAGTGCCGCAGCGATGAGAAGCTCCAGACTCCAGATGCAGGGATCATCACTGAGGGTAGAGGACGGGGCTGCAGTTGGGGCTGGGTTTAGGGCTGGGGTAGAGGTTGGGTCTGGAGAAGTCTGGGGGCTGCTTAGTAACTCCACAGAGGCTTCACTCTTACTCCTCCTACCCCCTTCCTTCTCCTCTACCTCCTTCTCCTCACCCCTCTCTCTCTCCTCCACCTCCTCTACCTCCTCCTCACCCCTCTCTCTCTCCTTCTCCTCCTCACCCCTCTCTCTCTCATCCACCTCCTCTACCTCACCCCTCTCTCTCTTATTCTCCTCCTCACCCCTCTCTCTCTCCTTCTCCTCCTCACCCCTCTCTCTCTCCTCCACCTCCTCTATCTCCTCCTCACCCCTCTCTCTCTCCTCCACCTCCTCACTCCTCTCTCTCTCCTTCTCTCCATGTCTAGTTAGGTCAAGAGGCAGGGAAACAGTACAATCTGGTATGTGGTTATTTTTCAACTCTACTGGACTTTCCTCCTTCTCCTCCTCTTTATTCTCCTCTGCTGGTTGTGGGTCTTTCAAGCCAGCTGGCAGGACTAAGCTGTCCACAGAGACCTCTCCTTTCTGGGCATCCTCAGAAGCAGAGACTGGGGCTGGAGCTGGAAGTGTGGCTGGCGATAGGGCTGAGGCTGAGGTTGAAACTTGGGCAGGACAAGGCACCATTTCAGGGGTCTTCACTCCAAATAGCGGGGGCTCAGATACTGACTGCCCCTCCACCTCTACTCCTTCTTGTTCCCTTCCTACAACTGTACACCCATTCTCCTTCTTCTCTGTCTCCGCCTCCTCATCCTCCACAAACCTCACGGTGTGTGGGCAGAGCTTAAGGCAGGGTTCTGCTGGCTCCACCTCCAGATCAGCATGTTTAGCCAATCGGGCCTCCTCTGGGGAAGGACCGGCCTTGTAACCCATGGCGATTTCTGGATAGGTGTAACCTGGCGGAAGATCTGAGAGAAAGGAAGAAAATGTAATCCTTTAGTCAAGTGACTAATAATCAATTATTCAATCAATCAATCAATAAGGCAACAGATCTATAATAGTTGGGACATGGCTGCAGTAAGTGCAGAAGTGTACAGGCAGCAGTTTCTGCATCTAGGCCGTGTGTGTGTGTGTGTGTGTGTGGGTGTGTGTGTGTGTGTGTAGGGGATATTGATGACACTCTGCTGTCTGGCTGTGATTGCAGTGCCAACCCTGTCACCCCACAACTCTGTTATTGATGGTATCCCTCCGCCCCCTGACAACGCCGCCAGATGAATGCATATCCTTCCGCCTATTGTCTTTCAAGGACCTCTGAAGGATAAGGGTCTGTCTGAAATTTCTCTGACCTCCCACGTATCACACATACACACACACACACACACACTCAAACACACACACAGAATATGGGTGCATCCTTGCTTCAAACGTTCTTTGCAGAATCAAAGAAAAACAGGTTTTACAAACCCTCTACTGGGGTGTAGGGGTTTATTATCTTTCCTACATCATCAGACTCTCTCTCTTGGGGTGTAGGGGTTTATTATCTTTCCTACATCATCACCCTCTCTCTCTTGGGGTGTAGGGGTTTATTATCTTTCTACAGCATCACCCTCTCTCTCTCCCTCCTCCTTCCCTCTCTCGCTCTTCCTCCTCATTCCCTCTCTCTCTCCCTCCTCCTTCCCTCTCTCTCTCCCTCCTTCTTCCCTCTCTCTCTCCTTCCCTCTCTTTCTCTCCCTCCTCCTTCCCCCCTCTCTCTCTCTATCTCGCGCTCCTTTCTCCTTCCCTCTCTTTCTCTCCTTTCTCCCTCCCCCTCTCTCACTCTCCTTCCCCCTCTTTCTCTCCCTACTCCTTCCCTCTCTCTCTCTCTCTCTCCTTCCCTCTCTTTCTCTCCCTACTCAAATCAAATGTATTTATAAAGCCCTTTTTACATCAGCCTAGTCACAAAGTGCTATACAGAAACCCAGCCTAAAACCCCAAACAGCAAGCAATGCAGATGTAGAAGCACGGTGGCTAGGAAAAACTCCCTAGAAAGGCAAAACCTAGGAAGAAACCTAGAGAGGAACCAGGCTCTGAGGGGTGGCCAGTCCTCTTCTGGCTCTCTCCCTCCTCCTTCCCTCTCTCTCCTTCCCTCTTGCTCTCTCCTCCTCCTTCCCTCTCTCTCTCTCTCTCTCTCTCTCTCTCTTCTTCCCTCTCTTTCTCTCCCCTACTTCCCTCTCTCTCTCTCTCGCTCTCGCTCTCTCCTTCCCTCCCTTTCTCTCCCTCCTCCTTCCCTCTCTCTCTCCCTCCTCCTTCCCTCTCTCTCTCCTTCCCTCTTTCTCTGCCACCTCCTTCCCTCTCTCTCTCCCTCCTCCTTCCCTCTCTCTCTCCCTCCTCCTTCCCTCTCTCTGCCTCCTCCTTCCCTCTCTCTCTCTCCTCCTTCCCTCTCTCTCTCTCTCTCTCTCCCTCTCTCTCCCTCTCTCTCTCCTCCTTCCCTCTCTCTCTCCTCCTTCCCTCTCTCTGCCTCCTCCTTCCCTCTCCCTCTCTCTTTCCTTCCCTCTCTCTGCCTCCTCCTTCCCTCTCTCTCTCTCTCTCTCTCTCCTCCTTCTCTCTCTCTCTCCTCCTTCCCTCTCTCTGCCTCCTCCTTCCCTCTCTCTGCCTCCTCCTTCCCTCTCTCTCTCTCTCTCTCTCTCTCTCTCTCTCTCTCTCTCCTCCTTCCCTCTCTCTCTCTCTCTCTCTCTCTCTCTCTCTCTCCTTTATCTCAGTAGTAAATGGAGGCTGGTACAGACCATAACCTTGGGAACTGATGAAATGTTCCAGTGTGTCTTGTCTCTCCACAGAGTAGAGGGAATCAGGGAGAAGACCAACTCTGTCTGTCCGCTTGTGTTTCTGTATATTAGGGGTTGTTGATGAATACTATATCAAAAATAAAGACACAGCACAAGAGAGAGTGCCAGAGGCTAAAGCTCAGGAGGGAATGCCTGTGGTGCATATTTGTGCGTAAAATTAAGAAAGGGAGAGAGTGGGGAGAGAGTGCGTAAGCAACTTGAGTGTGACAGGGTCAGAGTGCGCCAGAAAACGTACAGCTCAGACATCAGTCCATCCATCCAAACTCACCTGGCTCTAAGGATTGTGGGTAATCCTGAGGTGGCTGCCCCTCTCCTCTTTCCCCTCTCTCCACTACTTTTGACATGTGTGAGGGGGCGGGGCTTAGAGCTGGGGATCTCGGGGCTGCAGCTGCAGGGCTGGGGGCAGGGTTTAGAGGGTTCTGGGGGTGTGGTCTCCTGGAAGGGGAGTGGCAGCAGGGTGATTGGCGGCTGCTAGGACACACACCCTGGGAGAGAGGGGTAGTCTTGGAGGGAGGGGTACGCGAGAAGGGCTTAGCAGCACGGGAGGTTCTCGAAGTCTCGTCGAGAGGATGGTCATCAATGGTGATAGTGGTTTCCTCTACCTTCCTCTATAGGGAGGGGGGGAGGGGGGAGAGACAGAGGGGAAAGAAGTCAGATCTATTTTGAGCCCACGAGAATAGCCACTTATTAGGAACACAGTGGGGGTTCTTGGGTGAACGCCACAAGGTAGTACAGACCTTTACAGCCAGCCAAAGATCATTGGCAGTCTGCTAGGATCCTTTGTCTCTTTAAAAACTAAAGCCTGGTTTTCCCCTTTCTCTATGTTGAAACATCCCTGGCTCTTGTGGTTGAATATACTACTGAATTATGCTGAAGATAGTGAAAGCATGTTATTTCCTAACTTCCTGATCCCTGTGTGCAGACAGTTTCACAACATCATGAGTGTTGGTCATGGTCAAGGGGGAAACTGCAGTGTAGAAAGGTAATTTTGGCTACTGTTACTAGGAGCAAAAGACACTGGGTTTAAGAGTATTTTCTCCATTAAAGGTTACACACAAAGGTTACACACAAGTCTTAAGAGGGTATGTGTTTATCTGTGAGTGTGTGTGTGTTTACCTGTGAGAGAGTGTGTGTTTACCTGTGAGAGTGTGTGTGTGTGTGTGTTTACCTGTGAGTGTGTGTGTAATGTGTTTACCTGTGAGAGAGTGTGTGTGTGTGTGTGTGTTTACCTGTGAGATTGTGTGTGTGTGTGTGTGTGTGTGTGTGTGTGTGTGTGTGTGTGTGTGTGTGTGTGTGTGTGTGTGTGTGTGTGTGTGTGTGTGTGTGTGTGTGTGTGTGTGTGTGTGTGTGTGTGTGTGTGTGTGAGAGTATGTGTGTGTGTGTGTTTACCTGTGAGAGTGTGTGTGTGTGTGTGTGTGTTTACCTGTGAGAGTGTGTGTGTGTGTATGTGTGTGTTTACTTGTGAGAGTGTGTGTTTACCTGTAAGAGTGTGTGTGTTTACCTGTGGGAGTGTGTGTTTACCTGTGAGAGTGTGTGTTGTCGGTGCATGTGCTCCATAACCCTGTGTTGTTGCTGGTGGTGCTGATGCTGCAGGGCATAGAACTCCTGTTGCCGTCGGAACGGAGAACGGGAGTACACAGCGTGATGCTGCATATGGGGGGAGGGGCCTCGAGCTCCGTAGACCGTGGGCCACAGAGCTGACTGTTCCATCACATCTAGAGATAGCAAGAGCGAGAGAGAAAGAGAGAGAGAAAGAGAGAGAGAGAAAGAGAGTTGTAATTTGAATTTGTTATATTTTACCAAAGTAGTATTTTCGGTCTGTTCTGTTCAAATCAATAAAGCTTTCAGAAAGGTACTGAGCGTGGGAAAGAGAAAGAGATAGTGAGTGAACAAGAGAGAGAGTGTGTGTGAGAGAGAGAGAGTAAGAGAGAGACAGAGAATGAGAGAGAGAGAACAAGAGAGAACGAGAGAGACAGAGAGAGAGAGAGAGAGAGAGAGAGAGAGAGAGAGAGAGAGAGAGAGAGAGAGTGTGGATCCAGCTGTGTTGTTTCTGTCAGTGTGGCCTCAGCCTTGAGCATCAGACATCCCTCTCTCCCTCTCTCTTTTTATCTCTCCAGTTCTCATGGTGTTGTCTTTATATGCATGGCAAGACACACATTCCCATACATCCCATCAGACACACACACATCCCTCCATGGCTGCCACTGCCGTCGCTGGGAACCTTTGTTCTGTGAGATTAGCCTAAATGTGGGCTTATGTTTCCCTGGGGAAGGGTTCAGTGGATGCACTTCCCCTCTCTGTAGGAACTCCCAAGGAGCGAGGCAAGGGAGCAGGCAGATAATTACATTTCACAGCCTGTTTGCAATGGAGCTGTTACACACACACACACACACACCACAATCATCTGACTACACCATACCACACACACCACAAAACTCCACCACATAGGAACACACACACACACAAGTAAAATGGTTGGCTAAGTCCCTCGGTCAGTGTTAAATCATAACTAATCATAGTAAAATGGTTGGCTAAGTCCCTCGGTCAGTGGTAAATCATAACTAATCATAGTAAAATGGTTGGCTAAGTCCCTCGGTCAGTGGTAAATCATAACTAATCATAGTAAAATGGTTGGCTAAGTCCATCTGTCAGTGGTAAATCATAGCTAATCATAGTAAAATGGTTGGCTAAGTCCCTCTGTCAGTGGCTCTGTTTTTCATGGCTCTGTTAATGGAATTAAACATCAAGACGTCATCGCAGCAGTCACACATTTCTATAATTTAATTTCACTATGCACCTAAAGGAGATAAAATATAGACACTTTGATGCCCCTTATTTTAGAGGATCAATATGATGTTGTCTGTGTTTGTTTCTGTTGAACTTTGTTTTTCTTGAAATGTTTCTCTGTTTTGGTATTTTCTTCTCCAAAATGTCTGTCTGTGTGTCTAATTGTACATGTTAACATGTTTACACAGGGTACAGCCGTAAAAGAGATCTAGGTCTCAGTCTGTTTTCCCTGTCAAAATAAAGTTTATATAAAAATAAATAAAATAATGCCTCCTCTCTGAGAGTAAAGCATTATGCAAACCATTCCAATGGAGGTTTATCTTCAGTACTGGCTAACTGGGTGTGTGTGTGCCTCTGTGTGTGTGTGTGTGTGTGTGCCTCTGTGTGTGTGTGTGTGTGTGTGTGTGTGTGTGTGTGTGTGTGTGTGTGTGTGTGTGTGTGTGTGTGTGTGTGTGTGTGTGTGTGTGTGTGTGTGTGTGTGTGGCCTGCATGTGTGCTTGTGTGTCTTACCCAGGTGGTGGTGTGCTCCAGGCTCAGAGGGCAGGACCACCAGGGAGCCAGAACTATCCTGGGACAGAGGCAGGACAGGCTGCAAGGGACTGGGCCGGCCAGGGCCAAACCCTGGGCCCATACTCTGGTGCAGCGCAGCATGGCTCAGACCTGAGAGAGAGAAAACAGAAGATTAGAACATGAACTTTGGGTTTGTTTCTGCATGTTATTTCCACACTTCCTGATCCACGTGTAAAGACAGTTGCACAACAATGTGAGCATTTGTCATGGTCTGTGGGGAAACTGAATGCTCAGCTCACCATATGAATGGCCCATCCAGAGGGAGGGACTTCCAGTCCGCTGCATCCAATGGTGGTGGGCGTGAGCAGAATGGTCTCCACCTAATTGGCTGGCCCCGCCAGGCACCAGAAGGTGAGAGGTCAGGTCACCATGGCAACTGCTGGATGGGTGGATCCTGGCAAACTCCGCTCTCTCCTGGGTTTCCCTGATGAGGAGTTCTCTGTCTCGGTCGAGGTGGTGAAGGCTCAGCTGCTCCTCAGTCATCCTCTTCCTCTCTTCTGCCTCCCGGCCCAGTGGGTACACAGAGCGAGACACACCTGGCAACAGACAGAGAGAGGGTTTAGAAAGCAGATCTGGCAACCCTAAAACAAAGCTAGCCTAGCAATGCCATAATTCATCATCCATAACTCATAATTCATAAGTAATGCCAGACTTCTAACACAATGCAGCTGTTGAAAAAGTTGCAAAACATTAACATAAATACAGAGACATACAGATAAATAGATCCACCTTTGACACTGGGCAGCACCCTGCCCTGTCTGCTGTGTCCTGGGGGGGTGTCAGAGGGGTGTTGGGGGGGCTCTCTCTGCCGGGCGACCGCCACAGCTATACCCACAGGGGGCTGTCGCACCTCCCCCTCCCCATGTGTCTCCCCCGCCTCCCTTCTACCTCTCCCCCCTCCGTCCGTCTTCTCCCCCTCGCTGGTGGACCCTCTCCTGGGGGGTAGGGGCTGTTTGTGGGGGTCCTGAAGGACGCTGGATCTACCCCCCTTCTCGCACCTCTCGCCCCCCTGCTTCAGGCAGCCCAGCCCCCCGAAGAGACTCCTCTGGGAGAGCAGCAAGGGCTGCTGGGAACTGTAGTTCATCAGGTTCTTCATGGCGCTGCTCTCTCCCTCTGGGTGGGGGGAGGAGCGGGAGGAGGGGTGAGAGTGGGGGTGAGTGGGGTGAGGTGCTGTCTTAGAGTGTTGTTGGTCGTGGTGGTTTTGAGTCCTGTTATCGGGGTAGGACTCTGTGTGTGGGGAGATCCTCCTCTCGTCCTCTTGTTGACCCCTCGGTATCCCCCAGGGTTGCAGCGTGGGGGGCGTTTGACCCCCATACCCCATGACAACACCCTCACTATTCTGATTCTGCCTCCCCCCCTCTCTCCCTCTCTCAGTCCCTGATCCATCAGAACCCGACCCGCTTCCATGACTACTGTGCCTCTGGTGCAGTATCCTAGCAACCTTCTGCCCCTCTCTCTGGGCACCTCCACTCCCCCCCGACCCCCCCTTTCCATCAGGAGGCCCTGAGTGTGAATAGTCCCGGAAGGGTGGGGTGCTGGCGTAGGGCCCAGTCTTGGTGGCTTGGTGCCCAGCCCTGGGGTGAGCGCTCTGGGCTTCCAGAGGCAGGGAGGCCCGGTAGACCTCTAAGACCTCTAGGTCTCCCCTGGAGGAAGAGGCCTCTAGGCTGCAAGACCGAGGCCCACACTGGGGGTTAGGGTTATGGGGCTGAGGCTGGGAGTTGGGCTGGTTGTTCTGGCTGTGGTGTTGGTTGTAGTTGTGGTTCTGGTTCCAGTCCGGTGGCTTGTCTGCCTTGTCGTAGCCCAGCTGCTGCTGCTGTGGCTGGATCTGGGGCTGGGGCTGCTGCGTCTGGGACGACGGCTTCCTCTGGCAGCTACTAGACTGAGGATGAAGAGGAGAAGGAAGACTTTCACTAGATACTCCTCTTCCTCCTCCTCCGCCGCTGTTTTCCGCCCCTTTTCCATCCTTATCGCCTCCTCCTCCAGCACCACGGCAGTCAGGGGACCCCATGTCCCCTAAAGGTCCAACTGAGGGGATGTACGTTGGGCCAGAGACTTTAACCTCCCTCCCTGATACTCCATCTTTAGGGAGGGCAAGGGTGAGTGGGGCGGGGGGAGGGGGGCAGTAGAACTCAGGATGAGGGTGATGGGGGTGGTGCAGCCAGCCCCCTCCCACAACAGGGCCCATGTGTAGGGGTGGAGGAGGGGGCGGGGGCGGAGGGGGCATGGAGTAGGAAGCCATGGCATGGGGATTGTGGGGTCCCATCATGGCTGCTCGACGCAGACAGTCTGACGAGGAGGAGGGGAGAGTTTCGCTTATCCTCATCTCCCCGCTCACCCCCCCTTCCTTGGAGCATCGCCTCACCCCCCCACTACCACTCCCCTGGGGTCTGCTACCCCCTCCACCTCCCACCCCACAGCTGTTCAGGGATCCGCCCTTAGACCCAGAGTCTCCATTGGATAGTTTACTAAGTTGAGCACAGTTAGTCATATGTTTGGAGCCCTGGTTTGCGGGGTCTTCCCTGTATTCCATGGGCAGATTGGGGGTTTTGTGTCTGTGGTCCTCCTCCCCCATGTAAGTGGGGAGGGAGTGGGGTTGAGAGAGAACATGAGGCTGATGTTGATGGTGGTGATGTCTCTCTTTGCTGCTGGATCTCTCTTTCTCTTTCCACACACTCTTTTCCACCATCCCCGGTTCCTTGGAGCTCTTTTGGAGACCCCCTCCCCCTCCTCCTCCCCCAGTGTCTGTTTCTCTACTGCAGGACCCCAGAGGATGTCCAGTGGCAGTCCTAGACAGTGGTGGAAGGCTGTGATTGGTTGAGAGAAGAGGGGGCTGGGACGGCAGGCTTCGCAAGTAGAAGTGATCTGAAAAGAAATGACTAGGTTTAAATATTAAGTGTAAGCATTATAAATATATTTTTGGGAAATTAAACAATATTTTAAAAAAGAGGAAAATAAATGGATTTAAATTTGGCTAATGCCATTTCAATAGATTATAAACAAAAGTGAAATAAACAATAAAAATGAACAGTAAACATTACACTCACAAGGTCCAAAATAATAGAGACATTTCAAATGCCATATTATGTTGATATACAGTGTTGAAACAATGTGCAAATGATTAAAGTATAAAAGGGGAAATAAATAAACATAAATATGGGTTGTATTTACAATGGTGTTGGTTTTTCACTGTTTGCCCTTGTCTTGTGGCAACAGGTCACAAATATTGCTGATGTGATGCACACTGTGCTATTTCACCAAATAGATATGGGAGTTTATCAAAATTGGATTTGTTTTCAGATTCTTTGTGGATCTGGGTAATCTGAGAGAAAAATGTGTCTCTAATACGGTCATACATTTGGCAGGAGGTTAGGAAGTGCTGTTGAGTTTCCACCTCATTTTGTGGGCAGTGTGCACATAGCCTGTCTTCTCTTGAGAGCCTGTTTGTGTTTGTCCCAATTCTTGGTTGGTGAGCGGACCCCAGACCTCACAACCATAGAGGGAAATGGGTTCTATAACTGATTCAAGTATTTTTAGCCAGATCCTAATTGGTATGTTGAATTGTATGTTAATTTTGATGGCATAGAAGGCCCTTCTTGCCTTGTCTCTCAGATCATTCGTAGCTTTGTGGAAGTTACCTGTGGCGCTGATGTTTAGGCCGAGTTACGTATAGTTATTTGTGTGCTCTAGGGCAACGGTGTCTAGATGGAATTTGTATTTGTGGTCCTGGCAACTGGGCCTTTTTTGGAACACCATTATTTTGGTCTTACTGAGATTTACTGTCCGGGCCGAGGTCTGACATAATCTGTGCAGAAGATCTAGGTGCTGCTGTAGGCCCTCCTTGGTTGGTGACAGAAGCACCAGATCATCCAATTCTAGTAGGGTGAGGCCTGGTGCTGCAGAATGTTTTCGATATATACTGTATGTTGAAGAAGGTTGGGCTACATTCCTGTCTCACACCACAGCCCTGTGGAAGGAAATGTATGTATTTTTCTACCGCACACTTGTTGTTTGTGTACATGGATTTTATGTTGTATGTTTTGCCCCCAACACCAATTTCTATCAATTTGTATAGCAGACCCTCGTGCCAAATTGAGTCAAAAGCTTTTTTTGAAATCAACAAAGCATGAGAAGACCTTGCCTTTGTTTTGGTTTGTCAGTTAGGGTGTGCAGGGTGAATACGTGGTCTGTCGTACGGTAATTTAGTAAAAAGCTGATTTGACATTTGCTCAGTACATTGTTTTCACTGAGGAAATGTACAAGTCTGCTGTTACTGATAATGCAGAGGATTTTCCCAAGGTTGCTGTTGACGCATATCCCACGGTTGTTATTGGGGTCATATTTGTCTCCACGTTTTTAGATTGGGGTGATCAGTCCTTGGTTACAAATATTGGAGAAGATGCCTGATCTGAGGATTATGTTAAAGAGTTTAAGTATAGCCAATTGGAATTTGTGGTCGGTGTATTTTATAATTTCATGTAGGGTACCATCAACACCACAGGACTTTTTGGGTTGGATGGTTTGTATGTTGTCCTGTAGTTAATTCAATGTAATTGGATAATCCAGTGGGTTCTGGTAGTCTTTAATAGTTGATTCTAAGATTTGTATTTGATCATGTATATGTTTTTGCTGCTTGTTCTTTGTTATTGGGCCAAAAAGATTGGAGAAGTGGTTAATCCACACATGTCCATATTGGATAGATCACTCTTCGTGTTGTTGTTTGTTTAGTGTTTTCCAATTTTCCCAGAAGAGGTTAGAGTCTATGGATTCTTTAATTACATTGAGCTGATTTCTGATGTTGCTGTTCCTTCTTTTTCCGTAGTGTATTTCTGTATTTTTTTTGTGATTCACCATAGTGAAGACTGGTTCTCTATGTTCTTGGTTGGATAAGTTACTCCATTTTTTTCTTAGGTTTTTGCATTCTTCATCAAACCATTTGTCATTATCGTTATTGTCTTAGGACAATAACTCTCTCTCTCTCTCTCTCTCTCTCTCTCTCTCTCGCTCACACCTCTCTCGCTCACACAAACACACCTCTCTCTCACATTCACACATCTCACTCCCACATATCTCTTTCTCTCTCTGACACACCTCTCTCTCTCTCTCTCTCTCTCTCTCTCTCTTTCTCTCTCTCTCTCTCTCTCTGACACACCTCTATCTCTCTCTCACACATACACACCTCTCTCTCTCTCTCTCACACACACACACACACCTTTCTGAGTGTCATAGAAGCGGTGCTGTCCATAGAGAACGCTGCTGTTGCTATGGTGATCCAAGGGGCTCATGGAAAGAAAGGGGGAAGTCAGACCTCCTGAATAACGGGGATACCCTGAGAGAGAGAGGGAGAGAGAGAGAGAGAGAGAGAGAGAGAGAGAGAGAGAGAGGGAGGGAGAGAGACCAAAAGAAAGTGTGAGAGAGAGATAGAGGGAGAGAGAGAGAGAGAGAGAGAGAGAGAGAGAGAGAGAGAGAGAGAGAGAGAGAGAGAGAGAGAGAGAGAGAGAGAGAGAGAGAGAGAGAGAGAGAGAGAGAGAGAGAGAGAGCGAGACAATTAAATGTAATTTTGACATTAGGCCTAAATGCCCCCAACATGATGATCCTCATCCTTCACAGTGGACACAGAGGTGACAACAACCATACCAGATTGTAACTGCTAAGAGCTGGGTATTTTTCAGGATGGACTTTGCTTATACAAAACAAGTCTGTGTTTTTCTCTTCAGGATGCTGACAAGACAAATAGTGGTGCCTATAACCACTTTCAAGCCATCACACACACACACACACACACACAGTTCTTCCCAGGGAGTCCGTGGGAGGTAAATGGCCGTTTTGCTCAACTCCTCGCCTCCAAGGACATTGAACTGTATCCTGGGATAGCAGAGAACTCAGTGGGGGGTGAGGGGATATTTATGTGAAAACCAAACATTTCTGTCACCTTGCAGCAGACACAACACACAAACCAGACACACACACATATACACACACACACATGCATACACACACACCCACACATCGAACACATGCAAACATGTACACGCACAAACACACATTGATATTTGAAATGTCTTTATTCTTTTGGAACTTCTGAGTGTAATGTTTACTGTTCACTTTTATTGTTTACTATCTACTTCACTTGCTTTGGCAGTGTTAACATATGTTTCCCATGCCAATAAAGCCCTTAAATTGAATTGAATTGAATTGAGAGGGGAGAGAGAGAGTGGAGAGAGAGCGGAAAGAGAGAGAGGAGAGAGAGAGGGGGAAAGAAAGAGATGGGAGAGAGAGAGGGGGGTGGAGAATGAGAGAGAGAAATTGAGACATGGAACCTGCCAGAACAGTTTGAGAACTCTGTCAATAAAAACCATAATTTGTAGGGACAAGGACAGGTGTTTGACTGAGAGTGTGTGTGTGTGCGAGCATGGTGTTTGACTGAGTGTGTGTGTGCGAGCATGGTGTTTTACTGAGAGTGTGTGTGTGCGAGCATGGTGTTTGACTGAGAGTGTGAGTGTGCGAGCATGGTGTTTTAGCGTGTATGTAAAGTAGTGTCCAGGCTCTCCTCTCTGTGCCAGCTGTGCTCCATTCTCTGGACTGAAGCCAGCTGGCAGTCTGCCTACTGGGGCTCCCTGGCATGGATTCTAAAAAACAATCATTTGTAGTGTGTGTGTGTGTGTGTGTATTGTTCATACACACACATATACTTCAAAGGTGAGCCACACAGAGAGGAATCTGCTCTCTCTCTCTCTCTCTCTCTCTCTCTCTCTCTCTCTCTCTGTCTCTCTCTATGCCTCTCTCTCTCTCTCTTTCAATTTCAATTTCAATTTAAGGGCTTTATTGGCATGGGAAACATATGTTAACACTGCCAAAGCAAGTGAAGTAGATAGTAAACAATAAACATTAACAGTAAACATTACACTCAGAAGTTTCAAAAGAATAAAGACATTTAAAATGTCATATTATGTATAATTACAGTGTTGTAACAAAGTGCAAATAAATGGGAAAATAAATAAACATAAATATGGGTTGAATTTACAATGGTGTTTGTTCTTCACTGGTTGCCCTTTTCTTGTGGCAACAGGTCACAAATATTGCTGATGTGATGGCACACTGTGGTATTTCACCCAGTAGATATGGGACTTGATCAAAATTGGGTTTGTTTTCTAATTCTTTGTGGATCTGTGTAATCTGAGGGAAATATGTGTCTCTAATATGGTCATACATTTGGCAGGAGGTTAGGAAGTGCAGCTCAGTTTCCACCTCATTTTTGTGGGCAGTGTGCACATAGCCTGTCTTCTCTTGAGAGCCAGGTCTGCCTACGGCGGCCTTTCTCAATAGCAAGGCTATGCTCACAGTCTGTACATAGTCAAGCTTTCCTTAAGTTTGGGTCAGTCATGGTGGTCAGGTATTTTGCCACTGTGTACTCTCTGTTTAGGGCCAAATAACATTCTACAGCTACCTGTGGAGCTGATGTTTAGGCAGGCAGAGGTCTCTCTCTTTCTCTGTGTAGCTGTTTGGCGCTCACACTTAAACCCTCACTCTTTCTATGAATTACATTGAAACCAAATAAGCTCCAGGCAGTTTTACAACAAGAAACAGGTTGAATAAAAATCAAGATAACATTAGCAACTCTCACGTTTTCTTTGTCCAACTGTTATGTTGCTTTTACTGATAGAAAGTTTGGTATCTACTGTTTATATCCACCTACACTAACGTATCAACAATACATAGAACGTTTGGTATCCCTAGACTTTTTCAACATTTTGTTATGTTACAGCCTTATTCTAAAATGTATTAAATAGTTTATTTTCCTACGTCAAACTACACACAATACCCCACAATGACAAAGTAAAAAACATTATTATTATTATTTTTTTTTTAACCCTAACCCTAACCCTTACCCTAACCCTGTTTTCGAACATTCAACCTTTGGAATCAGAGGCCCAAGCTTGAAGATAACAGGGCTCAATGTGGTACCTTTTCGACGTCATCTACCGACGTCCTCAGACATGGATGGACGTTGAATACTGACTTGTTAATGCCTAAACTTAACCATTGGAGTTTGTGCTTAACCTTAACCAGCTGAGTATATGCCTAACCTTAACCATTCACAGTTCATGTCTAACCTTAACCATTCGGATTTCATGCTTAACCTTATCAAGCTGAGTATATGCCTAACCTTAACCTTTCGGAGTTCATGCCTAACCTTAACCATTCAGAGTTCATGCCTAACCTTAACCATTAGGAGTTCATGCCTAACCTTAACCATTTGGAGTTCCTGCCTAACCTTAACCATTCGGAGTTCATGCCTAACCTTAACCAGCGGAGTTCATGCCTAACCTTAACCATTCAGAGTTGGTAGTCCAAAAGACACAAAACATATGCGTAGTTGTGTGTGTGTGTGTGTGTGTGTGTGTGTGTGTGTGTGTCTGTGTCTGTGTCTGTGTGTGTAGCTTGAAGGGGACCGTTGGAGGTTGGTTAGCCCAGAAGGGCCCTGGTCTGAAAGAGAGGGGCGATGGGGGTATAGGGGCTCCCGAAACACACACATACATGTGTGTGAGAGTGTGTGTGTCTTACCTTCATGTGAGTGGGGGAACCAGATGGGAGAGGCGCTGGAGTGAGGTCCTCCCCTGTAGGAGGGGGAGGAAGGTGATGCAGAGTGAGATGGGGGAGAGCCCAAACTGCTGGCCAGGAACGAGCCCATGAACGACGCACCTGAGGGAGAGAGAGAGTGTCATGTAAATACAGCTTCCTGAGGGAAAGAGAGAGTGTCACACAATGCCTGCAAACAGACACGCACGCACAAACATGCACGCACACACAGGCACACGCACCCTCACCCTTTTTGTGGCTGTGGTTGTTTGGATGTTTTATAGTGGTCTGACTGTCATAAATCTAAATCAAATCAAATCAAATGTATTGGTCACATACATGTGGTTAGCAGATGTTATTGCAGGTCTAGTGAAATGCTTGTTCTTCTAGCTCCGGCAGTGCAGTAATATCTAACAAGTAATATCTAACAGTTTCACAACATATACCCAAATACACATAAATCAAAGTAAGGAATAGATTGAGAATATATACATACATGTCAGGGCGGCATTGGACTAAGATACAGTGGCATAATAAGCTGTATAGAATGCAGTATACACATAAGAGATTGGTGTTACATACTGCATCACCAATCTCTTATGTGTATACTGCACACTATAAAGCTTACTATGCCACTGTATCTTAGTCCAATGCTGCCCTGACATGTATGTATATATTCTCAATCCATTCCTTGCACTGTTGGAGCAAGAAGCACAAGCATTTCGCTACACACGCAATAACATCTGCTAACCACATTTATGTGACCAATACATTTGATTTGATTTTGATTTTTGACAGTCAGACCACTATACTGAACTACCAAGAAAAAAAGGCAGTAACTGCTCATAGTGTGGAACTGAGAAAAATAGCTTTTATTTACCTTGGTTTCACAGTAACCTTATGCAGTTACTTCTAACATGACCCCCGTTTTCTCCAAAACACAATACAATAGAAGCAAGATACTTGTCCACATGATTAAGCATGTATTTAATGTAGCAACATTAACTCATTTTTGACCAAATTAGCAGTTACTGCCTTTTTGCTTGGTAGGGCAGTATAAAACACCCAAACAACGACAGCCACAAGAACCCTCAACTGCCTCACATCTAAGATGCTGTCTCTGAACACAGACATACTACACAAATAATCTTCTAACAGAACAGGGCCAATAATAATGTGATAGGATGGGACGTGAGGAGGGGCTGAAAGACTTAAACCTCCTTAAAGAGGGTAAGAAGGGGTAGAGGGTAAGAAGGGGTAGAGGTTTAGATACCGAAGGGGGCAGGAAAGTGGCCATGGTCTGTGGACAAGGAGGCGGGTCAGCGGGGTGTTCTATTGGTACAGCTGTGGCATACACACACACTCACACACTCACACTCCCTCTCCATCTAAAAGAAGAAACCATGTTATTTACCATCTATATTTTCACTCAGCGAAGTCATAATAAACCTGATTTCTGAGTAAAACCTGAAAGCTGTTTAAAGAAACTCTGACGACTTCCCATACCAGACTGTTGTTCTCTCTCTCTCTCTCTCTCTCTCTCTCTCTCTTTCTCTCTCTCTCTCTCTCTCCCTCTCCCTCTCCCTCTCCCTCTGACTAGGTAACCCCTTTCCCTTTCGTTTCACTTTCCTTTCTCTCTCTATCCCTATCTCTCTCTTCTACTCCTGCTCCTTCTCTCTGTCTCTCTCTCCTTCTCTATCTCTCTCTTTTGTAAAATGTTTTCCAAGCCTTATAAAAACAGACCGATGGACCCCACAGCCCAGATGTGCTGTATATCACAACCAGAAATAACCCATACTCAGATCTAAACCAGCTCTGGTACCTAAACATTGGAGCCATGTTTCATAAGACAACCACAAGTTAACAACCACAAGCGAACAACCACAAGTGAACAACCACAAGCGAACAACCACAAGCGAACAACCACAAGCGAACAAACACAAGCGAACAACCACAAGCTAACAAACACAAGCGAACAACCACAAGCGAACAACCACAAGCGAACAAACACAAGCGAACAACCACAAGCTAAAAACCACAAGCTAACAACCACAAGCTAACAACCACAAGCTAACAACCACAAGCTAACAACCACAAGCTAACAACCACAAGCTAACAACCACAAGCTAGAGCAGACAGATGGGCTAAGAGGAGAAAAAGAGAGAAAAATAAGTCTCTCTCTCTATCTCTCTCTCTGTCTCTCACCCACTCTCTCTCTCTGTCTCTCTCCCTCACTCTCTGTCTCTGTCCCCCTCTCTCTGTCTGTCTCTCTCCCTCTCTCTCTCTCTCTGTCTCTCTCTCTGTCCCCCTCTCTGTCTCTGTCTCTGTCTCTGTCTCTCAATTCAATTCAATTCAAATGCGGCTTTATTGGCATGAAAGTTACAACTTAACAATATTGCCAAAGCACTTTACAATGTAACAATAAAATAAAATAAAGTTCATACGATTATTAACAACGACAACAAAAATATAGCTCCATTACATTTTAAATATCACATACACAACCAAACATACTCAAAATAATTGTATGTTGTATGTATGTGTTTTGTGTGTGTAAGTTTGTTGGGAGATTATTGGTTGCAGTTGGGTCAACTGGTTGTCCCTACGGGTGTGGCATGATGCAACATATTTTGCACCATAAATGGCACAATGGACCTTTTCACCCAATAGGCATTGTAATTTTTCATCGTCTGTCCCTGTTTCAAAATCTTTATTTCTATTTTTAATCTGGGGAAAGAAAGTTTTCCGTATGTCTGCATAATTATCACATTTTAGGAGAAAGTGTGTTTCCGTTTCTATTGTGTTTTGTGGGCAGAGTAAACACAACCTGGCATCTCTGGGTTGCCAGATCTGGGTTGCTATAGCCAGGCTGTGCTCGCTGAGTCTGTACATAGTCAATGTTTTCCTCAGTTTTCTATCAGTCACAGTGGTCAGATAGTTTGCCACAGTGTACTGTCTGTTAAGTGCCAAATAGCATTGAAGTCTTTCCAACAGGTAATGTAATTTTATTTATATTTTTTGATAATTTGGTTGGGCCAGATTTTCTAAGTGCTGTCCTGAGGTTTTGTTGGGTTACTGTTGGTTTGTGAGTTTAGTCTCAGGATCAGCTGACTAAGGGGACTCTTTTCTATGGTCACCTCTTGGTATTGGAGGGCTTTGTGGTGGTAAGAGTTTTGGGGTCACTTATTTTTAAATGGTTCTAAAATGTGGTGGCTCGTTTTTGGCCTAATTCTGCCCTGCATGCGTTGTTTGTAGTTTTTCTCTGGACTCTGAGGATATTCTTACAAAGTTCCGCATGCAGGGTTTCAATTGGATGTTTGTCCCATTTTTCTAATTCTTGTTTGGTAAGTAGAACCCACACTTCACTGACATATAATGCAATTGGTTCAATTATTGATTTGAATATTTTGAGCCAGATCCTAATTGGTATGTCTAAGTTTCTTTTAATGGCATAAAAAGCTCTTCTTGCCTTGTCTCTCAGTTCATTCACAGCCAAGTTGAAATCCTGTGGAGCTTATTTTTAGTCCTAAATATGTGTAGGTGTAGGTGTGTTCTAGGTGTGTGGAGCCTAATAGGAAGGTGTATTTGTTTTCTTGGAA
>CM042388.1:13287920-13340420 GCA_023634145.1 Thymallus thymallus | reverse complement strand
TTAGTTAAGACCAAACCAGACCAATGTTCTTATCTTTATGGAAGGCTGGACCCTCCTACGTTTCTCTCTAATGTTTTCTAATCATTTGCACTTGTTTTGGTACACCTAATTCTAATTGAGCCATTTTATGTGATGGTGAAGGTAGGGGTGTACTAACTTTTTCCCCATAAGGAAAAGGCATTTTTGTCTATTTTAATTAAATAACATTTTCAAAGTTTTATTGTGTGATTTGTTAAATTGGGTAACCTTTATCAATGAATGTGGTGGGAATTTAGCTGAAGTGTCAGAAGAGAAAGAGCATGAGAACGAGAGATAATAGGAGAAGGAGTGCGTATGAGTGAAAGAAAAAAAAAAAGAGAGAGTAAGAGCGTGAGTGAGAGAAATAGAGTGAGCAAGAGAGAGAGAGAGAGAGAGAGGGATAGAGAGAAAGAGAGAGAGAGAGAGAGAGAGAGAGAGAGAGAGAGAGAGAGAGAGAGAGAGAGATAACGCATGCAGAGCAGAATTAGCACGATAGCCACCTAAAAGGAAGTGATTCCCAACCTTCCATAACAAAGCCATCACCTACAGAGAGATGAACCTGGAGAAGAGTCCCCTAAGCAAGCTGGTCCTGGGGCTCTGTTCACAAACACAAACAGATCCCACAGAGCCCAAGGACAGCAACACAATTAGACCCAACTCATGAGAAAACAAAAAGATAATTACTTGACACATAGGAAAGAATTAACAAAAAAACTGAGCAAACTAGAATGTTATTTGGCCCTAAACAGAGAGTACACAGTGGCAGAATACATGACCACCATGACTGACCCAAACTTAAGGAAAGCTTTGACTATGTACAGACTCAGTGAGCATAGCCTTGCAATTGAGAAAGGCCGCTGTAGGCAGACCTGGCTCTCAAGAGAAGACAGGCTATGTGCACACTGCCCACAAAATGAGGTGGAAACTGAAAAGCACTTCCTAACCTCCTGCCAAATGTATGACCATATTAGAGACACATTAGAGACACATTTCTCTCAGTGTGCCATCACAGCAACAATATTTGTGACCTGTTGCCACAAGACAAGGGCAACCAGTGAAGAACAAACACCATTGTAAATACAACCCATATTTATTGTTTATTTATTTACCCTTTTATACTTTAACCATTTGCACATCATTACAACACTATATACATCATATGATGTTTGAAATGTCTTTATTCTTTTGGAACCTTTGTGAGTGTAATGTTTACTGTTAATTTTTATTGTTTATTTCACTTTTGTTTACTATCTACTTCACTTGCTTTGGCAATGTTAACATATGTTTCCCATGCCAATAAAGCCCCTTGAATTGAATTGAATTGAGAGAGAGAGAGAGAGAGAGAGGAGAGAGAGAGAGAGAGAGAGAGAGAGAGAGAGAGAGAGAGAGAGAGAGAGAGAGAGAGGAGAGAGAGAGAGAGAGAGAGAGAGAGAGAGAGAGAGAGAGAGAGAGAGAGAGAGAGAGAGAGAGAGAGAGAGAGAGAGAGAGAGAGAGAGAGAGCGAGAGACGGAGACGGAGACGGAGACGGAGACGGAGACGGAGACGGAGAGAGAGAAAGAGAGGGGCGAAAGGGAGAAAGGGGGGGGGTGAATCCAAAGAGTCAAAGATAAGACAACTGGAGTGCAACTCAGACACACACACATAGACGTGCACACATCTGCACAGAAAAACATAGAACGAAATGCACACTTTCGCCTCGAGCATGCATAAGTAAACACAAAAGCACACACGTAATGCATGCATGCAAGCTTCCAACATTTAAAGAAAAACAGATATTCTTAGAAAAAAGACTGAAAAGGACAGCAGACAATGAACAAAGTGACAAGAATGGAAATACTAAAAAGAGGAGAAATACTAAACTTGCAATCAAAGATAAAGAGAAAAACAAGTTTGGTTTTAATCAGCGAACAGCCACATGTAGACAGGCATACACACAGGCACAATGAGTCCCCAAAGGATTAGGACCCAGGCGGCAGGGTCTGTGTGTGTGTGTGCCCCACGAGACTGATTATCCATGAATGACTGATGATGGATCTTTGTTGTTTTTTTTCTCTCTGTCTCTCTCTTTTCTTGTTTCCTCACCCTCTTTTTCTTTCTCTGCGCTGGGGTGAGAGCTTTCAGGAGACAGGAAGGCACTCACAGATCTTTCTCTCTCTCTGCACTGGGGTGAGAGCTTTCAGGAGACAGGAAGGCACTCACAGATCTTTCTCTCTCTCTGCACTGGGGTGAGAGCTTTCAGGAGACAGGAAGGCACTCACAGATCTTTCTCTCTCTCTGCACTGGGGTGAGAGCTTTCAGGAGACAGGAACACACTCAAAGATCTGCATGTATATTCAACAGAGGATCCTGAATATACTTAACACTTTCATGTGTTACTGTGTAACGTTCCACGCTGTTCCACACAGTCACTTCCTTGCATGCACACACAAACTACACACTCGCTTAAAACACACACACTTTCGCGCACACGCACGTCTACACACACACTGGCAGTCGATGGACCAGATAAACAACCGTTTATACTCAACCTTTATTCATTTAGTTAACATTCATTGCAATAAAATCTGTTTTCCAATATAGAGTTGGCCAGACTGAACAGTTTACAGTCCAAACAGCAAAAAGGGCTAAAAAGATAGAGAGATAGGGAGATAGAGAGAGAGAGTACATTTGATAAAGAGGAAAAGAAAGAAGAATGCAACAGAATGAAAGGATGCTCCCTCAACTTCAGGCAGATCCTCCACGCCCCTCTATCCTCACTGTTCCCCTACATTCAACTTCAGGCAGATCCTCCACGCCCCTCTATCCTCACTGTTCCCCTATATTCAACTTCAGGCAGATCCTCCACGCCCCTCTATCCTCACTGTTCCCCTATATTCAACTTCAGGCAGATCCTCCACGCCCCTCTATCCTCACTGTTCCCCTATATTCAACTTCAGGTAGATCCTCCACGCCCCTCTATCCTCACTGTTCCCCTATATTCCTTCCCCTCTCTGTGAACCAAGGACCTCTCCATCCATCTAAGACCCTGACACTTTAACGGACAAACACTGCTCAATGGACAGCATTACAATATGAATGAGCAGAGCTGAGATGCAGCACCGAGCGCTGACATTAAACAAATAAGGAGTAGCTAACACACATTTCAGGGCCATATCAGGTGGCTATCTGCAGGTATTGATGGTTGCCGTAGTGAGGGTTGCCGTGGCTGTATCTCTGGACACTAGTGTGTGTTTCACGTGCCAGACCAGCCACCCGAGAAGGAATCTCGCCCTGGATGACATCATGTGATGTCATCGCTCATCGCTCTGGCTCATGTGAACAGTGGATGCCTTGACCCCGAGGCAAGAGGTAGCTGTCCACAATAATACCATCAACACCAGCTACTGTACGCCTGCACACACACACACACACACATACCCGTACACACACACACACCTCCCCTCCCTAAAGAACAAGAAGCACTTTTAGTGTTACGTTTTTGCAGGCTGTTTAAAATGTAATTTTTCTCTCGTTCTCCGACTTCAGAGGCTTAGCTCTTACTGCCTCTGCCAAATCCTGTCTGATTTAGTGAGCTGGCCACAAGCCGAGACAGACCGGGACGGACTATTAACAACATTGAGAGGAGAGGGGAGGGGAGGGAGAGAGGTAGAGAGGGATGGAGAGATAAAGAGAGCGAGAGAGAGAGAGAGAGAGAGAGAGAGAGAGAGAGAGAAGGAGAGAGGAAGAGAGAGAGAGAGAGAGAGAGAGAGAGAGAGAGAGAGAGAGAGAGAGAGGGAGGGAGGGAGAGAGAGAGGGATCTAGAAAGAGATTGAGTGAAACAGAGAAATACAGACAAGAGAGATGCCTGAGCGAGAAGTAAAGGAAAGTCCTGCTGTCTTTTCATTCATCTAGACCTTGTGTCATCACTCAGTCCATAAGTTCACATCCCAGAAAAAAATGAAAAAAACTGATCGGTTCCATTACGTTAATATGTACTATTCAGCAGTGCCACTGACAAACACCTTACATAACAGAAGCCGAGTAGAATGAATTAGTCACCCCATACAACAGTGTGCCAGCAGTACTACTGTGTGTGCAAGCATGTGAGTGTGTGTGACTGACTGGCTGGCTGGCTGACTGACTGGCTGGCTGTCTGAATGGATGACCAACACGCTGTACACTGTCTCTAAGCCTTGGCTAAACCACGTTATCTCCACCATCAACCCTCTAGCGCTACCACCACCATCTCAAGCTCCAGAAAGGGGGTTGCCTCGCCTGTCATGCCCCAGATGAAGGCTTCTCCCCTAGAGAGGACGGTGAGGGGGGCTGGGGCCTGTCTCCTGTCTTTGTCTCTACCTGTGGCTAGGCTGTTCTGCTGACTCATAACTGACACAGATACATACACACACACACACACACACACACACAGGCACACTACTTATGAGTGTTCCCGCGGAGACGCTTGGATGAGTTGCCGGGGAGTGCGGTCGGTGCCGTCAGGCGGCAGTAATCTGACTGGATTATCAACCAGGTGGAAATGCTCAGCCACTCTCACTCTCTCTCTCTTCCCCCACTCCACTCTCTCTCTCTTCCCCCTCTCCACTCTCTCTCTTCCCACTCTCCATTCCTCTTTCCCCTCTCTCCTCCTAGCCTCCCTATTCCACTCTCCATCCATCCACACCCTCCAGCTGTTTTATCCCCTCCTATCCTGCTGTTTTATCCCCTCTCCTCTCCTCCTCCTCTCCTCTTCCTCCTCCTCCAAATATTACAACAACGTGAGCAGAAATCACCAGTTGTGAGTCCTGTGGTGGGTGATCAGGGCTGGTGTGTCGGGATATAGAGAGAAACACTTCATACCTTCTCCCTACTCCCTAGAGGACTGTCCATTACACCTTCTCCCTACTCTCTAGAGGACTGTCCATTACACCTTCTCCTTACTCTCTAGAGGACTGTCCATTACACCTTCTCCCTACTCTCTAGAGGACTGTCCATTACACCTTCTCCCTACTCTCTAGAGGACTGTCCATTACACCTTCTCCCTACTCTCTATAGGACTGTTCATTACACCTTCTCTGGCACTGGAGCGGAGCAGACGGCCGGACCCGGAATGAGCACCGGTGGAGCGGACTGCTCAGGCACTGGAGCGGAGCAGACGGCCGGACCCGGACTGGGCACTGGGGGAGCGGACTGCTCTGGCACTGGAGCGGAGCAGACGGCCGGACCCGGACTGGGCACAGGGGGAGCGGACTGCTCTGGCACTGGAGCGGAGCAGACGGCTGGACCCGGACTGGGCACCGGGGGAGCGGACTGCTCTGGCTCAGGAGCGGAGCAGACGTCGGGAGGTTCCGGACTGCGGACCTTTGATGGAGGTTCCAGGCTGCGGATCTTTGCTGGAGGTTCCGGGCTTCGAACCTTTGCTGGAGGTTCCGGGCTGCGGAGAGCCGGCACGGGACGTACCGGACTGGGGAGGTGCACCGGATGTCGGGTGCGTGGAGCCGGCACAGGAAGCACCTGGCTAGGTGCACGCACTGGAGGTCGGGTGCGGGGAGCCGGCACGGGACGTACCGGACTGGGGAGGCGCACTGGAGGTCGGGTGCGGGGAGCAGAGCAGAGATCCGGACCCGGACTGGACATCGGTGAAGCGGATTGCTCTGGCATGGGAGGTACCGGACTGGGGAGGCGCACTGGAGGTCGGGTGCGGGGAGTAGAGCAGAGGTCCGGACCCGGACTGGACATCGGTGAAGAGGACTGCCCTGGCATCGGGGTGGAGTAGACGATCGGACCCGGACTGGGGATGCTCACCTTGGGCACCACTAACTCCAGCTCCCTCCTCTCGCTCTCACACTCCTCCATATTAAGCCAACATAGCTCCATTATCCTCTCATACTCCTCCCTCCGGTATTTCGGACTCGGCATCGTCCACATTGGGAGTGATACTGGTTCCTCCTCCTCCTCTGAGTCCGTCTCGAACCCCCCGAGGAGTTCCGTGTCCGTATACCGACGCGGGGCAATCTCTCTCTCCCTAGTTACGCTGCTTGGTCTCGTAGTGGTGGGTCGTTCTGTCACGCGAGGGTGCATAAACAGAGACCAAGGCGCAGCGCAGATATAGTTCAACATTTATTTAATTCTTAACACTTCAAAAATGACGAACTAGCAAACAAAACACGGGTAAACAAACAACGTAACACACTTACTTGTGACCTGGAAACACACAATGACCCACACCCAAGTGTGGAACATACAAACATATGTAGGATCCCTAATTAGAGACAATGCACTGCAGCTGCCTCTAATTAGGGATCCACCACAAACCACCACCAGAAACAGAAATAATAGATCTGTCAGACTCTGACCATGGCTATATAGAGAAGCAAAAGGCTTCTCTATGGCCAGAGCCTGACACTAGAGGACTGTTCATTACACCTTCTCCCTACTCCCTAGATGACTGCTCATTATACCTTCTCCCTCCTCTCTAGAGGACCTTTCATTACACCTTCTCCCTTCTCTCTAGAGTACTGTTCATTACACCTTCTCCCTTTTCTCTAGAGGACTGTTCATTACACCTTCTCCCTACTCTCTAGAGGACTGTTCATTACACCTTCTCCCTACTCTCTAGAGGACTGTTCATTAGACCTGCTCCCTACTCTCTAGAGGACTGTTCATTACACCTTCTCCCTACTCTCTAGAGGACTGTTCATTACACCTGCTCCCTAGAGGACTGTTCATTACACCTTCTCCATAGAAGACTGTTCATTACACCTTCTCCATAGAGGACTGTTCATTACACCTTCTCCCTAGAGGACTGTTCATTGCACCTTCTCCCTAGAGGACTGTTCATTGCACCTTCTCCCTAGAGGACTGTTCATTACACCTTCTCCCTAGAGGACTGTTCATTACACCTTCTCCCTAGAGGACTGTTCATTACACCTTCTCCCTAGAGGACTGTTCATTACACCTTCTCCCTAGAGGACTGTTCATTACACCTTCTCCCTAGAGGACTATTCATTACACCTTCTCCCTAGAGGACTGTTCATTACATCTTCTCCCTAGAGGACTGTTCATTACATCTTCTCCCTAGAGGACTATTCATTACACCTTCTCCCTAGAGGACTGTTCATTACACCTTCTCCCTAGAGGACTATTCATTACACCTTCTCCCTAGAGGACTGTTCATTACATCTTCTCCCTAGAGGACTGTTCATTACATCTTCTCCCTACTCCCATAGAGCAGTGGTTCCCAAACTGGTTCCCAAACTGTGGGGCGCGCCCCCAGGGGGGCAGCAAGGGGTAGATATATATTTTAAGGAACTCAAAAAAAGTTAAGTAATAGTAGAATGGACAAGGGGCCATTTCCAAATGTGGGTAGTGCATCATCAGTTTTCCTCTTGTCATGTCAGCCATTGTAGACCTTAGAGTGCTATTTATAACTTGTCAGACATGTCCAGATCAACTTTCCCATGTCAACTAATGTTTTTAGCTAGTTTTTTTTAACCCTATGTGTCTGGTGTACCTCTCACACACACAGACAGGCAGACAGAACACGCTAACTACTCTACCATTCGATGGGAGCGGGGGTGTCTCTTCTCTGTAACTGTGGCAATCAAAGTCATGGCACCCGAGGCTACAGCACCTCAAACCCCTTAGCCAATCAGCTTGCTCGCTGGCTTCGAGTCCCAACGAGGCATCATCTCCCTCAATAACTTTAAGCATCAGCTGTCAAAGCTGCTTATCGATCACTGCACCTGTATATAGCCCTTCTGTAAATAGCCCACTCTACTACCTCATCCCCATATTTATTTTCGTTTATTTTTCACTAATCTTGCACTCCAGTATCTCTATTTGCACATCATAATTTGCACATCCTTCATTCCTGTGTTAATGATGATAATTCTGTAATTTATTTCTACTCTATAGTCTATTTATTGTCCTACCTCCCAACCTTACTGCATTTTTGCACTACATTTTGCACTCTGTTTATAGATTTTCTATTGTGTTTTTGACTGTTTGTTTAATGTGTAACTCTGTGTTGTTGTGTTTTTTTTTGTCGCACTGCTTTGCTTTGTCTTGGCCAGGTCGCAGTTGCAAATGAGAAGTTGTTCTCAACTGACCTACCTGGTTAAATAAAGGTGAAATAAAAAAAAATAAAAAAACTGGACAGGGCTATGGAGTGTGAGACAGTGTCTGATACACACACACACACACACGACACACACGACACACACGACACACACAAATACCTAACACACACACACACACAGCAAACACACACAGACGGGACAGTGTAGGAACCAGTGCTGACATATCGAGACACAGCACTTACGGAGAAAGGAAGAGAGAGAGAGAGAGCCAACGAGGGTCTGACAGTCAGGTCTGCAGCACTCTCTGAATCATGATTATTACAGCACTAAGCCTGAGCTGCTACAGATAGGAAACCCCTGTGTGTATGTGTGTGCGTGTGTGTGTGTGTGTGTGTGTGTGTGTGTGTGTGTGTGTGTGTGTGTGTGTGTGTGTGTGTGTGTGTGTGTGTGTGTGTGTGTGTGTGTGTGTGTGTGTGTGTGTGTGTGTGTGTGTGTGTGTGTGTGTGTGTGTGTGTGTGTGTGTGTGGGTGCGTGCGTGCATGCTTGTGATGTAGCTTTGAGGGCACAATTAGTACATCAGTGTCGGCCTCTTTCTTTCTCAAACGTGCACGCACACACACAAACACACACACACACCCATTAATCCACACATTCTGAGAAGTGACAAACCTGTGCAAGGAGGCTCAGCCACACCCTCAATGATATAGCACACCTGTTCAACTATACACCTACCTACAGACTAGACACAACCCTCACCTGCACTGAAATAACTACAGCCTATAGTGGGGAGGGGTAGAGAGACAGACAGGCAGACAGGCGGAGAGGGAGAGGGAGGGAGAGAGAGAGAGAGGTCCGCTCACCAACCAAGAATTCACAAAATGGGACAAAAACCAAATTGAGACTGTGCATGCAGATTTCTGCAAAACTATCCTCTGTGTACAACGTAAAACACCAAATAATGCATGCAGAGCAGGATTAGGCCGATACCCACTTATTATCAAAATCCAGAAAAGAGCTGTTAAATTCTACAACCACCTAAAAGGAAGTTATTCCCAACCTTCCATAACAAAGCCATCACCTACAGAGAGATTAACCTGGAGAAGAGTCCCCTAAGCAAGCTGGTCCTGGGGCTTTGTTCACAAACACAAACAGACCCCACAGAGCCCAAGGACAGCAACACAATTAGACCCAACTCATGAGAAAACAAAAAGATAATTACTTGACATTGGAAAGAATTAACAAAAAAACAGAGCAAACTAGAATGTTATTTGGCCCTAAACAGAGAGTACACAGTGGCAGAATACCTGACCACTGTGACTGACCCAAACTTAAGGAAAGCTTTGACTATGTACAGACTCAGTGTGCATAGCCTTGCAATTGAGAAAGGCTGCTGTAGGCAGACCTGGCTCTCAAGAGAAGACAGACTATGTGCACACTGCCCACAAAATGAGGTGGAAACTGAGCTGCACTTCCTAACCTCCTGCCAAATGTATGACCATATTAGAGACACATATTTCCCACAGATTACACAGATCCACAAATCCAATTTTGATAAACTCCCATATCTACTGGGTGAAATACAACAGTGTGCATCACAGCAGCAAGATTTGTGACCTGTTGCCACAAGAAAAGGACAACCAGTGAAGAACAAACACCATTGTAAATATATTTACATTTATTTATTTACCCTTTTATACTTTAACTGTTTGCACATCGTTACAACACTGTATATAGATATAATATGATGTTTGAAATGTCTTTACTCTTTTGGAACTTCTGGGAGTGTAATGTTTACAGTTAATTTTTATTGTTTATTTAACTTTTGTTTATTATCTCCTTCACTTGCTTTGGCAATGTTAACATATGTTTACCATGCCAATAAAGCCCCTTGAATTGAATTGAGCGACAGACGGACGGACGGACGGACGGACGGACGGACGGACGGACGGACGGACAGACAGACAGACAGACAGACAGACAGACAGACAGACAGACAGACAGACAGAAAGACAGACAGACAGACAGACAGACAGACAGACAGATAGATAGATAGATAGATAGATAGATAGATAGATAGATAGATAGATAGATAGATAGATAGATAGATAGATAGATAGATAGATAGAGAGGGAGCGGGAGAGGAGAAATGCTGATGAGAAAATATATATGAGGAATAGAAAGACAAACGGTCCCAGTTCAGATATGAACCGCTCACAGCCAACACAATGCCACTGGTGTTATGGTATATAACAGCCATTTAGTCACCTCATCATGCACAACAGACACCATGCTGATCCTTATAAGGACGTGGACGTTATAGATGGATCATTTTACAGATTTAGAAAAAACAACGATGATGACAAAAGAAGAAAATTGACATTTTTCTCCTTCTGGAATTACACTCCTGGAGAAGCAAAACATTGGTTAATCTCTGTATGTGTGTGTGTGTGTGTGTGTGTGTGTGTGTGTGTGTGTGTGTGTGTGTGTGTGTGTGTGTGTGTGTGTGTGTGTGTGTGTGTGTGTTTGTGTGTGTGTGTGTGTGTGTGTGTGTGTGTGTGTGTGTGTGTGTGTGTGTGTGTGTGTGTGTGTGTGTGTGTGTGTGTGTGTGTGTGTGTGTGTGTGTGTGTGTGTGTTTTTGGGGGGAGTAGTCCCAGGAAGAGGAGATCTAACTAACCCCCAAAACCCTTGCCTCCTCCCCCTGACTCCCCCGCCTGCCCTGCCTGCACCGCACATCACATCAACCCCCTGCCCAGTGGCCTAGGGCCAGGCAGACAGCTATCTGAATCTCAAGGGGTGCCCAACACAAAGTGCCCCCTCCCCAGTTCCCTTTCAATAGAACCCCATCCCCAAAAAAAACCCATCAGAATGTCAGTCAGCCATCAGGAATAATGAAGCAATACTGAAGCACTGGCATTCTAAATATAATAACATACAATGCTAAAATAATATACAAATGCAATTCATATAGTTATTATTATTATTACAATAATACTTTGTGGTAAGATAACAGCCTCACCAGCAAATTGACCATACTGTACAAGAAAAGAGAGCAGCCAATTCCTAATGCTCTCAAATACACAACTAAAGACCATGTGCTGCTGTAGGATGCTCATAAAAGGGGTGAGAATACATTTTAGTCTGTATTTAATTAGTCAATTTAACCATCATTTTCATTTTTACTTTATTCAATCTTTATTCAACCTTTATTGAAAAGGTATATAGTCACTAAATGTGTATTTACAAAGATGGCCTGGCATATCTTGTAGGCCATTCATTATTATATTGTACATATAAGTCCAAAATGCAGTCTAAGATGTCCTTTAATTGTTTTATGTAACCTGTATTTAACTAGGCAAGTCAGTTAAGAACAAATTCTTATTTACAATGACGGCCTACACAGGCCATACTCGGACGACACTGGGCCAATCATAACCTGCCGTGATTGGGAGTCCCATAGGGCGGCGCACAATTGGCCCAGCATCGTCGGAGATTGGCCGGGCTAATGAATCTCGGCTATTACAGGGAAAAGAAAACGATTCAAATGCCTAATTTAATTGATAGGCGTAATGCTATAGCTCTAAAGGTAATTGTCTTAACTATTCCGACAACAACACGGATTCGTATCTCAACGTTAAATAAGTAATTAATGTGATTTCACTCAAGACACATCTATTTTATATTTCTACATGCATCCGCTTGGTTTTACGATTCATTGATGATTAGGTGCAGCCCCTCCCCCAGTCTTCACTTGGACACACTCACACACACCTTCATTCCCCCTCCCCCTCCTCCTTTAGGGCAGGATACCAAAGCTACTTGTTAAAATCTAATGCATGCACTGTCAAACCATTCTCGCCCGTCACGTCCGCGCTCAATATAGAAACCGAATTGTCTGGTATTACGCGCACCTCTATTAGCGTGAGCTCCTCTCCACTCCCAACGACTGACCCCCGGTCTCGGACTCAGGACAGGCCCGGGGCCTCACGGAGGACGGAAAGGAACGCACCAGCTCGCACGTCACTCCTCCACACGCACCACGCTCACGCGAATAGGTCTACAGTAGCCTAGCCGACACATACAACAATCATTTTAGCAAAGAACAAACGGTTGATGGTAAATTATGCAATATAAAGTTACAAATGGATTAAAACCCATTTAGAACATTACGATTAGTCCCTTAAACACATTTTTTTTTGGGGGGGGGGGGGGGTGAAACTATCAAATCTAATTTGGCAAGATTCCATGTCACTTGAAAGCAAATAAATGATAGTAGGCCTAATAATCGCTTACTATTTCTGAATAATCCCATAAGGTTTATGAATTATGTAATAATCTATGTTATATAATATACTATCTACAAATAACTTTGTATATTGTGTTCTAACTAGAAATCGTAGTGTCTAGAATAGGCCAAATCTCACTCAATCTGTAATTTGACAAATTATGTTCATTTTGTGTTTAGCTTGATAAAATGCACGATTATTTTTCATATTAAAGTAGCCTACACTCGGTTCTGACAGGGTATGTAAGAAACAGCGCTATAAACAGTTCAATAAAATATAATATTTACTAAAACTGGAACATAAAATATCTGAAGAGTCCACAGCAATTACTAATTTCCAGAATGACCACATCGTCCAACTCGTTTCCTTTTCCAATAAACTTTCGTTCGTCCCTGACAAACGGCACGGTTAAGTTTACAACGGCAGACACACACGGTATGTCCCACTTTCAAACAGCCCAAAAACACCAAAGAGACTTTTATAAAATCGTACAATTAATCTTATGTCACAAACAAATTCGTATTCACACCAACCTGAATGTGGGGCCATGGCGATGTGAGAGGAATAGTATTTTCCAGGCTGGAAGTGAGCCGGGTGCTGCACGGTGCTGTGGCCGCCAGGAGCTATCCGAGAGGCGGCGTGGTGAACCAATGCGCCCCGCTCTGCCAAGAGGTGGTGTGGAGGAGCGAAATCCCGGCTTTCCATTCTGTCGAGAAGCAATAAATCCAAAATCCAGAGGAAAATCCAGAAGCATCGAATGCTGCCTAGATGCAATAATCCCTTTTATGAACTTTGGATAGGTCGTCTTGCATTCAGTCGAGTATTTGCCTTGCCGACCAAAAAGTATGTCCCGGTCATGTTCTACAAAGAGAAAACACAAGACCACGTCAATGCACCGAAAACAATGGGACAAAATCTCTGAAAGAATCATTTAGGCGTGTAATTCTCACACGCATCCTGTCTAATGTTGCCAACCACACTTTCTTTCCTTGCATAACAAAAGTATAACTTTAAGTGTTTTTAAGTATCAGTAACATAATGCTAAAAGGTTTGACTAAATGAAACCCCAAAACAATTAGCCTACCCAGTCTACAGTAGCCTACAGACTCAAAACGCCTACTCGTCTCCATGGCAGACAAGAGAAGGGTAGGCTACAAACTGAACAACAAAAGGAGTGGTCATCTTAAACTTGGGGTTGTTTCACTGTTGGGGATAATAAAGCTATAGTGCATCGGCGTATTCTGAAACCTATAGATGAGCCAGGGGGTTTGTGTGTGTGGGGGGGGGGGGGGCTATAGATGTCTCAGTCTCGGACGTTCATCCATATCTCACCGTCTCTGATAGAAGAGACCAGAAGATAGAACCTGAAGCAAATGTTTGATGTTTCAGTTAGTCCATTACAGACCCATTTTGTCATTTTCAAACTCCAAGCATCAAATATGCTTCCTCGACCATAGCCTACTGCAAATCGCCTACATTATAAATATGTCGACGCAAACAAAATACTATAAAGACGTAAATGTAGACATAAATATATTGAAATGTATCAACTACATTATTTTGTTCGACTTGGGACAATTCTGTCACTTCCGTGAATTTTGACGTGTTTATTTATGTCTGTAAATGTGTATTTTATTTACTGATATATAGCCTATGCCCGCGAATGTGCTTGAGAAAAGGCATTGAAATCGCTTGTTTATGGCAAAGGTACTTGAATAGTTAAGTCAGCATTGCCTTTCACAATTGTAATCACTTATAATGCATGTATGGATGGGTGCAACCGTAGGACATGTATAATAACAACACCAACTAAATTACGTTTACAGCCAGGGAGAGAGACAGAAGCAATAAATATAGGAATGGGAATAAACATGCTCATATGTGCCTTATACCCCTAGTCATTCAGTTCAATGGGACACCCCATGGTGCTCAAATATGGATAGATGGGCCTATGTTCACAAAACACACCTCACTGGGCAATGTATTAGGCCGCTTCAATAACACCTTCAATTCAGCGCACTACTGATACGGTGATTGGTGAACTTCTATTCTATCAGCAAAATCCAAGGTAAGAGAACAAAGAAAATATTAAATGGCAAGCTAAACCAACTGGTCCTCTTGCTGTTTCAAGGAGAAATTATACAGCGAACATTCTACTCTAGAACAGTAGTCAAACTGAAACGTTCAGGAATTCTGAGCGATACAAGCCTGTCTCAACCACAGAGCAGAGGCGTATACGTTCAGGCGACTGTGTGTGTGTGTGTGCGTGTGTAGACGGTGCTCAGTGAGAGATTTGCACATGTATCCAAATCATTGTGCATGACAATGTGGTATAGTGTATTTGCATTCATAATGTTGACAATCGTTGAAAAAATGGTATTGGTCATGAATGGCCTACACGCCTCACAATGTGATAAAAAAAACAATGTGTTTCATTCGGTTACAAAAAACTGTAATTAGTAAATGCAATTAAAAATCAATTTCAATTCAAATAGTCACATTAAAAGGGGTAGGCTAAATGTGCTTTCAGGGTGAAACGTTGAAATTGTTTTAAGTTCTTTATGTTTAATAGTAGAACCATGAAAATACAATTATGGCATTTAATTTTGCAACAATCAAAGATACATGGCTTCCTCTCATTTCACGCAGAACATTTTTACATTATTCCTCGTAAACAAAAGTCTCAAATGTTTACGTTCCAAGTCAACACAAAGCCTCTCATACTAAGCATTTCGACCAAACAACATATACAATCAATGTAGGACCCTAGGCCTACCGTCCTTCAATGGCGTCACTGAGCTAACTAGAGGCCATCATATAAAAAAGCACATTAAAAGCTGATTAAAAAACAGGTAGCCTGGGCCTAATTTAAATATGGGATCAATGTGGGAATAGGCTTGGAGACACTGACTTCCTTTCCGTCCACTCCTCTCTGCCAGACAGTCTTTCTCTCTTTCACCCCCTCCATCGCTGCCCCAAAGGGTCAAACTATCAGGAGACAAAAAAAACCTTTCGAAACTACCAGCCGAATGGCGATAGACGAAAAACCTGCATAAACACTGAGGTGGAACAAGCACGAATTTTTAATTTCTTCCCAGTCCCCCGCATGAGTAAAACAAAAGGCATTTTGGGCATAAAAAGCACAAACTCTTCTAAAAAATAAAATACTCTCGTAAGGACATCCCTGTTATCACTGTTATATGTTCACTACACGGCCTTACGTTAGGCCCAAGAGCTGCAATTCACTATTTTGCAGTAAAACGAAGTCACAAGCCATAACTGTGATACTAAATCAAGATATTCAAAGGCCAGTTAAGCGAGAGAGACACTGCAAGCACAGCGAAAACTGCCTGGTGGGACTCGGCAAGAGCTGTGTACTGGCAAAGCACCCTCGATAAAAACGGTGAACAACTGCAGTAGGCCAAGCCTATAATCAAATAGGCCTACTGATATTAAAACAACAAAACTACAACAACAAAACTACAATATAATCCATTATTGGTGGTATCTGAACCGCGCGTAAAAGCGCGTCTTAGAATGCATACAACCAAATACATTTAAATTCTATTAAAATAATTACATTTTAAACGTGGCATCTCGTCAGGAAAGAGGTTTTGTAGATGATTGTTTAATTGTGGAATAACATTTACTGCACATACAACAATCAACGTTTAGGTAGTCAACACCATAAGGAAGGAACGTTCACTTTGCTTAAGTACAAATATTAAAATGGCTATATTCTCATGCATTGTTGTTATATACTATAGCACTATTGTAATTATTGTATTTGTCATTATACTATTTATAATTATTATTATTGTTAGAAATATTAATAATGTTGTTACTTTCATTATGTTACTATACTACTGGACTACTACAAAGGAATATAATATATGTGCAGTGTGAATTCAATGAATGCATCTTGTCTTTACTCAGTCTAAAATAACCTGTAAATGTTCCACTACAAAGACTCTGTTAAAAGCAGAAGTTGAAAGTATAGATGTTTATTAATACACACATTCAAAATAGACAATAAATAAATTACTTACTGGTAAGTTATTCCTTGCATAACAACTAATAATGAAAAAAATAGTACAAAAATATACAAAGGGAAAAAAGCGGCGTACAAAAAAGAAAAACATGTGGAAATAGTTACATCCTAGTCTGCAGAATGTAGTGTGCAGTTGAGGTATAGAGATCAATCGTAGAAGTTCAGGCTTCTAGTGAATCGAAGCTCGTACATCCACACAGAAACTCTCCCACTGTATCCGCTAGTGCCACTCAACTACGAGCGAAGGAGGGACAGTAGGGGAACGCGCTCTCCCATTGGTTTGGTAAATACAATGAGAAGCGTGTCCGTGAGGCGCGCCCCACTATAAACAGTGCCTCCGATTGGATGATGCCCTGAACCAATAGGAATCCTGCTGGATTCCTAAATCAAAACGGCGGGCGTTTGATTCAAGCCCTTGCCAGAGCGTAGCCCTTTACAGAGCGTAGCATGCAAATGCGGAGACATCAGCAAAACACAGCACAGCTCTGTGAGTGAACAGCAGAAAATACAGGACTTTTGATCACTAGAAAGTCCACAGAATATTTTGAGATCACATGAACTACACGTCAATCACCAAACTAGGTTAAAACAATAATTTTCTTTATGATAATATTAGCTGTTTTTATTTGTATTATTTGACAATTACTTTTTTTGTTCAAAGCTTCACACTTAGGCAAACGTTTTTAGTTTAATTAGGCCAATTTAATTTATTTAGGCCTATAACTTGCCTAATAACCTTAATAACACATATAATAAAATGGCTTACACCTGAGTATCCCATTTATTATGAATTGCCTATAAAATATATATTTGTAAAATTAGCTAAATATAGGCCAAACAGAATATAAGTCGCCTAAAAGTCAATTAAAGCACAACAGAAATGCAGGAGAAAGTCACATTTGATTCTAATAGAGTAAATTACTCGGGAAGTTAAAACGTTGGGGTCTGTTCATGTTTAATGTCATGACACACACACACACACACACGCACACACACTTAGGGAAATCGAATCACAATGTAATTTACTGTCTTCGGGGTTAGTTTTGCTCACAGTTCACTAATTTAGTCAATTAAAAAATGAAGGATATGGCCTTGCGTGTTTCCATGTTAAAAATCATGAGCTATAAACTAATATTCCCAGTCAATTCCCAGTTTGTTTTTACTGGAAGTAACAGGTTAAAAATCCAGCCTTCGGTCTGTGTAAAGTGTCTGATTGGTTGGCATGTTGCCAGAGTGCTGTCAATCATAGAGTGTAAACAAGGCTCTGATTGGCTCCTGGCCAGTCCGCACTGGGCTGACTGAAAAAAGCAATTACTGGCCCTGCGGTTTCAAGGCGGCCCCGAGTTGAATGATGAAAGGAGATAAGGAGGGGCTGTTTCAAGGCGCCCCCACGGCGAACCCCGTTGGCCCCAGAGCAAAAGTAGCGTCAAGAGTGACTAAATCAAAGGGAATACGTTAAAAAGGGGGGAAATTACATGTTGTATTAAACGTAGAGGCTAGTTTTGCGGATTAATGCGATGGAATAACAACGTTACATAGAGAAAATAGAAGGTACTTTTTATTTATTTAACTAGGCAAGTCAGTTAAAAACAAATTCTTATTTACAATGATGGCCTACCTACAGGGTCAGCCATAGTACTACGGCGCCCCTGGATGAGATTAGGGTTAAGTGCCTTGCTCAAGGACACATCCACAGGTTTTTCACCTTGTCGGCTCGGGGATTCGAACCAACGACCTTTCAGGTACTGGCCCAACGCTCTAACCGCTAGGATACCTGCCGCCCCCAAAACGGCTACAATGACAGGAAACAACTATTTAGCTCTTATTGGAAATGAAAATGCTGTTTTTCCAAGATACGAACCGCAAAAGAAATATGCGGAGAAAGAGAGCGAAGGTGATTCTGTGGTAGAAAACGTTGGACTCATGTCATTACATCCATGTTTTATTGCAGCTATTCAATAACCATGCTAAAGTAAGTAGATTATTACCAACTGTTCAAGGACACCTCACATTGGTGTTGGTTTACTTGTTACCATGAATTGGGATTAGCTACATACATTGTTTGCTACAAGAAAACATTAACAATATCCTATACCAAGAATAATTTTCTTAGGTCTATCCCCAAAAAATGATCATGCTTCAATTGACTGCAAAACCATAATTTACATAACATAAAATATCCCAGACTACAAAAATGATGTCTCTGAATTTCTGGGGTAGATCTAATGAGCAGTCAGACACCAGAAACAATATTAGATTTGCACTTTTAATATCTGCATTATTCAATCTCACGCCAATCCCAACATCTGACCAGCAGTATCAAACAATATCCAACATTGTCTCCGCTGGACAATGGTAATGCAAAGAAATGTAGCCCAGAAATGTACCCCGACCCCCCCAAACCCATCCACAGATACACACGATCTCGATGCTTTGACTAAAGCGACTGGGCACACATTGGTTGAATCAACGCTGTTTCCACGTCTTTTCAATTAAATTAAGTTGAACCAACGTGGAATGGTTGTTGAATTGACGTCTGTGCCAGGTGGGAAAGGTCCCAATCTGAAAATCGATATTCCGAGGACAGACTTGTGCCGCCCCAAATGTGCAACATATAGCTTACATTACAATATTGCCATATATGCATTAGTGCCCATTAGGCTGATAAAACAGACGTTTCCCGTGAGATATTACATTAGTAAAACCACTGTAATGTAGGATATATAGGCAGCAATATATAGGCAGTAGTTTCTATTAAACCCAAATGTCATGCTTTCATTGAGTTAGGAGGTGCATGCTCAGTGATAAACAGACGCGCCTTCTTCTACAGATAAAAATATTACATTTTCATTAATGTCGTTGTGATTTCCCCCGAAGAAATCACCTTCCAACCTCACGTTTCCATTCCATTCTCTATCACAGTTGTCTTTAAAACTAATGACATCGGAACAATACAGAATTATGTTCCTCGCCTCACAAAAGGGGTCCCGCACTTAAAACAGAAATCTGCATTTAATTTATTTAGTGACAAGAAAAAGCCCTTTACTGCCTGATTTTTATTGCTTATTTTTCACTTAAAAAGGTGGGGGGTTGGGTGGGTGCTCGCCGGCTCGATGTGTATAGAAAAGCATAACACACGCACACACACTCTTTTATTTTCTCTTCTCTCTCTCTCGTCCGTGTGCCAGCGCGAGCTACCCTATACCGACGGGGCGCGCGGATAATTAATGCGGATTGACTGATTGCTCTTGAAACAGACCGGTCCTACGCGAGGGATTGTCCTCGAGCAATGAAGCGTTCTTGACTGACACTTTCCCCCCTTCCCTTCCCCTTTCACACCCAAACTAATAGAGCGGTGCGCTTTTTCGCCAGGAAAGGCCCACTTCCAAAAACCCAGGCTGGAGTTTTCATTTCCACTGGAGAGAAGAGCGTCTTTCTGTTTGACCTGGGTTCTCACCATGACCATTCTAGAACCAAAGACCGTTCGCGCAGCACAGTTCGCTCGCCTCAGCGCTCGAGGCATTCTCTGTAGGCTAAGGGAGATTGCTGCTTGTAGCGTGTGCGCACGTGTCAATGTAAAAGGACAGGGCATTCTAAATAAATAAGGTGTCACGTATAGGTGCCTTGGCCCTAAGGTAAAGCTGAAAGAATTTAGTGCGGGTATAGCTACATATTTTTCAGCGCAATTTGCAGTCAACGGGAAAGACACTGACAGCCTGGGGAGGTAAATGAGGGCCAACTGGAGGTCTCTACGGGAGGCCCTCTATAGCGGGCAACAATTCTATTCTCACGAAAATATTCCTGATACCCCTTAATGATGACGAATTCCAAACAGGGTCTTTCACAAGGGAAACGCCTTAACAAGTTAAAAGTGTAGGCCGATACTTCCGAGACGGATGAAATTACTGACCGACTGAAATAGAAAAAAATAGGTTTATTGAAATCTCCGCGGTTATTACTAAAATAACATTTAGTGAAAGAATGTTATTAAATGTATGTGCATGCTATGTCTGGGGCTCTTGGAGTAACCTATACACGTTAAGCCCTATATTTAGATGTTTTAGTGGTCCACGAGGGTGTGTGGAGACTGCAACTCAGCAACTCTTCAGTTTGTGTGTTTTTAGGCCTACATCTATCAATTTATTGAACTTTGGTAGGCTATAGCCTATTGCACCCAGACAACGTGCAGGTCCCCAAGGCCCTGGTGAGGACACGTCCCCAAAAGATGACATGATGGACTAGAACTTCAGCCTACATAAAAGCAACGTGACCTTTTCAGCTCAGTGTGTGCAGGAGAAGCTGCTATTTCTGGTCATCGTGATAGATAGCTACGTCACAACAGGCCATCACCGATATGTTCTAAAACAGAAAGAATGGGCTGCTACACGCTACAGCACAGGTATGGTTGCAAACCAAATATCTCCAATGTTAGCAGCATTTAGTTATTTTTTTCTTCTTCAGATTATTATAAACATTAAAAAAAAATGTAGCAAATAAGATTTTTTCTTGAACAGAGTTTTATTTAGAATGGCTTAATGCTTCTTGCACATTAATTGACCACACAACAATTATACCAATTATATGACAAGTCAACCAAGTGAAATGAACCACACAACATGGACAACAGACACATTTTTCTCACAAACTTGCAGAATACCAACCTGTTTCAGCTTTTCGACATCTTGCCAAACAACAACGGGCTTTGGCAATAGCCTACACTGCAGAATGCCATCCATTACCGAGGTCGTCATCATGTAACACGTCCTCATTATCCGCGTTTGAACATACATGAAGCAGCTTTCTAAAGCCCCAGTGTACAGAGTATATTAAACTACTACTACTCAAGCCTCCAATAGCGTAGTTTTCTTAAACCTGCCTATAGCCTAGGTTAAGCCCTTGGATCGGACGGCAACACAGAGAGGAAACGCAGTTTAGGCCAGAACAGTATTACAGCACCGTCCGTAGATATGGACACATATAATGGGATTAAATATACCGGAGATACGCGAATACATGTGGCTGATGTGTGACGAGGGTTCCAAGATGGACTAAATACCTATACCTCCAAGTTAACGTGCTTTCATCTGGACACATCGGAGACTCGCAGCAAAGCTATCGTTATTGTTAATTAGGGTTCGGGCAGTTTTGCTGGCATCCTTCGAACAGGGGAAGCAAATTAGCGTTCTCTTCTCAACGGAGAACAAGGAGGGGAATGGCCATGGGGTGGGTCTACAAAGAGAAAAGCTTTTTTCACTTGCGTCATATAAAATATGACCGAGTGAAAAATATGACATCCCTGGCTTCACACCCACACACTCAACACACACAACATGATTGGACACGATTTACTTAGGTTTGCGATTACAGAAGATGTGAGATATGCTATGCCATTATGTTCGGTTGCAGGAGGACGGTGAGAAGGAGGAGGATAAAGAAGAGGCTCGTTCTTGTGTGGACAGGTGATTAAAGTATAGCCCTATGTCAGTGGCGGATTTAAGTATTAGGCGGTATGAGCACCCGGCATCTTGCCGGGGGCGGTACCGGGCGCCCGCACCCGAAAAAAATTGTTGGCGGGGGAGGGGGCGTTCGCACAGGGCGACATACAAGCTAGGCTAGAACCGACACTGCCCTAAGTTGAACGTAAAGCCAATGGTCAAAGTAAGCATTTCGCGGTATCGAGGTCGTGGAGGGAAAAATGAATATTTCCCACCTTAAACAAGACGTGCATGACTTGATAGAATATGTTTTTTATTTTATTCAAACCTGGGACTGTAGTGACACCTCTTGCACTGAGATGAAGTGCCTTAGACCACTGCACCACTCAGGAGCCAATGTGTGTATATATATATATATATATATATATATATATATATATATATATATATATATATAAGTTATTAGATGGCAATATATTGTTACTATATGCCGACAGGTTACCAGAACATGACAATTGGTTATAGGCCTACCAGATAAACATCATTGCGCACGAAGCCAGCTATGATCATTTGTAATTTTGAACCCGGTATACTTGGACGTTAAACCTGCACCCCATTAGTGGGAGTATAGGCCCAGCTCCTATACATGGCACATGCCATCTTCATTATGACCGGTTTTATAGAAGAAGCTAAGTGTCAAACTAGCTAAATAAAAGGCTACTATAACAACCTGAACATGCTAAAAGCTTTGGTTGGCTCAAACTATTGTTTAATCGATTTAAGGTGATCGTATAAGCTGGTGGAGCCTACTGGATCATGTGTGGTTCATTATAAAATGTAATCATTTATATAATTAAACATATTAAAGGCCCAATGCATCCGTTTTTATCTCAATATCAAATCATTTCTGGGTGACAATGAAGTACCTTACAGTGATTGTTTTAAATTAAAATGGTCAAAAGAAACAAAACTAGCTTATTAGCAAAGAGCAATTTCTCAAGCAATAATTTTACCAGGACTGTGTGGGAGTGGTCTGAGTGGGGAGGGGAAAACTGAAAACTAGCTGTTATTGGCAGAGACGTTTGGAGTGCTCTTTCTTATTGGTCTATTAACTAATTTACCGCCTCCATCCCGCCTCCATCCCACCTCCATCTTTTCAAACAGTGCTTACACTAAAAGGGCATTATCATAATTTGTACAATTTCACGGTATTATTACACCCTCAGTGTGGAAATATATATAAAACACAAGAAAATCTAGTTTTTGACTGCACTAGGCCTAGTTGGTTCATTTAAACATGTCATTATTAAATGTCATAATTCTTTAGTTGGTAACAATTGCCGTAATTAATGTAGTGACTAATCAAAGGTATAATTGATGGAATCATGCGTTTACAATTTAAACTGTACAATTAATTTTAGTTGTGGAAGTGAAAAATATACTATAAAACAATTGAGGAAAAAGTTGTCACTTAAGGCCTTATGCCACGAATGTATCTCATGTTGTATTAGCAAATCAATAATTGTCAAATCACTTAGACTTCTCCCAATCCTCTGACAGATAACATAAATAAAACAGTAACTGCATGAATCCTCAATGTGCAAAGACAAGGGAGTAACAAAATGTCGACATGCAAATTGTTTACAATATCTGGGTTAAATCTCTCCCAACTTCAGGAAATAAGTAACAATAAGAACTGAACATTCAACCACTGATATTTTTAAATAAACATGTGACGTTTGTTCCTTCAAGTGTGTGTGTGTGTGTGTGTCGGATCGTGCGTTTGTGGTTGGGATTCAGGAATCAGCAAGGTGTTGTTTTCGCACATGATGCACTGTTAATCAGGTACGCATCAACTCATCGCATCACCATACTATATATAACTATTTGAAGTACCCAATTGCGCAAAGAGTTCAACAAACCGTCTTTACATAGTTGGATGGTTAGTTAGGCATCACAACCTCTATAGGCCTCTTCCTGTCCTTCTTCGACTAGGAGAGTGTGTGTGTGTGTGTGTGTGTATCTGTGTGTGACCAAGTACCTTAACAATAAACAATCCATATGAAAAAAGTTCCTGGAGGATAAAGTTCCTGGCTCATAACCATACATTACAATTGTGTCTATTCAGTCAACACAGTTAGAGAAATGTGCTACCCGCCAAAACCATGCCGAATCAGTAAAGATTTTCAATATTCTACGTTTTAAATGAGTCCGACATACAGTTACTGTCTCACAGTCATATCCAAACCTAAAAGTTGGCTACAAATGAATTACAACACAGGATCCTTGATCTGTGTATGTAGGCCCTACTAATAGGTTTAGGTAGTCTATAATAAAGGTGGTGCAAATATCAAACGATTCAATGTGCAAATACAGGACAGGAAAATGGCCATGCTACGCATTCCAAATTTGCCATACAGGTTGTGCTATAAGAGGTGAATAAATAGCAACTCTGGAACAAGGTTGTTACTACGAATGTTATATTTCAGCTGCTAGAGACTGTGGAAAAATACATGTATGATAAAATAAGTTTTGCAGTGTTAGAATCTCCAAAAGTGCATATTTGAATCGGATACAATGAGCAGCAATGTATTTGATAAAAACGGCAATGAAAAACATAATATTTCAGTAAAGATTGGAAACTTGTATGACAACATAAAAACATCCAAACCAGTCTAAAACACGTATGTCTATTAAAGACGTTATGTCATGAACGTTTTAAAACGACACCCGAGCAAAATACAGCAGTTAGTTTTTCTATTCTGTAATTCAGTGAGAATTATAAATCAAAATGTGTAAAGTAGAAAACACCTACCTATAAAAACGACAGTCAGTCGCCACAAAACGGTATTTATGCAGAAAGGAGAACAAAACAAAAATATAGATAAGGAGTAGGCCTAAAACCTTACCCTCCTGAAGTTTTGAAACCTCAAACAGGCTTAAATTCCTGCGAGTGTAATGTAACTATAAACTAGCCTATCATCAAATCACTGATTTATTAAACGATAATCGCATTATCCTTTCCTAGGATTGTTTATTCCAAAGAAAGAACTTCTGAAGTCACTGGGATTTACCGTTCACTAGAACTCTAAATGTAGTGTTCTAGAAACACAGGATCCTGTGCCTGTGTGCGCGCGAGACGGAATCCGTCCGAACAGTCTCCTCGATGCCGTATAATCGCAAATTTATGACTGGATGACGCGTCCCTCAGCCACAATGGAGCTCGCGCGCTGACATTAAACAGAAAATTGATGAACACGAACGTAACGCAATACCCATCTCTCCCTCCTGGTCCAGGACAGAGCTATAGAGCTTTGGTGGATTTTTTTTATTAGGGGTGGGGGCCCGACCGTAAACTAGTATGCCCCCTCCTTCCCCAACACACACATACCGAAAACACACACACCTTCCCCGTGACATTATTGTTTTGTTTGCAAATCAGACTGTAGTCGTGCCGGATATGAAGGGGTCTGAGAAAGGGATATTGAGAGAGGAGCCTTCCCCTGCTTGGAGAGATAGCTAGCTGGTTAACATCGAGTCCCGGAACCTCCGGTCAGAATTTTCACATTATCTTGAATCTAAAAGGACCCTACCACTATCAAACTACTGGCAGCAGAAAAACTCCCAAGTTTTGGCACACCCCCTCTCTCCCAGCTCGCGTCCTACCGCAAGCATGTCAAGGTTCTCAGACTTCCAGAAGCACATTGTTGTGCCCATTTCAAAGATGACAAACGGACACAAGCACACGGTCTGAGTTATAAGCAACCCTTAACTATTTAGCACACGCGTAAAAGTCCATGGCGTTTACATGCGCCCGTCGCAGACCTTTGATCAGGTTTACACGGTTCCGACGAGTTTATGCGTAAAAGGCGCGATTTGCCGCGCTAAAGGGAAAAACGTATTATTAACTATTCGCCATGATGGAGAATACAACCCATATAACTAATACCCATCTGGATTTACCACACAAATAAATATCAGGAAACGAAAGCAGAGGACACAAACCCAAAGTCAATTCGATGAGCCTTTTACTAAGAAGTTTACCTTTGCGTAACAATGCAATCTAGTACAAGACAATTGAAAAATAAATACAGTGTGCGTCTCGAAATAAATGTTGAATGTGTTGTTAAAAATTGCTTTTTAAAGTAGGACCTGAGACTTGATATTCAGGCTTTCTTTCCCTGTCCTCCCTCGAGCGTAAACTGCCCACCATAGGTCACCGCCCCAGGAATCATGACGTCAGGAGGTTAACCCCTACACTACCGGTTTGGAGGAGCTCTTGCTTTGTCTTGTGCGTGTGTGTGCAGTGGTGGAAAAACTACTAAATTGTCATACTTGATTAAAAAATACCTTAATAGAAAATGACTAAAGTAAAAGTCAACCAGTAAAATACTACTTGAGTAAAAGTGTAAAAGTGTTTGGTTTTAAATATATTTAAGTATCAAAGTAAATGGAATTGCTAAAATTGACTTAAGTATCAAAAGTAAAAGTATAACTCATTTCAAATATAAATAGTAAAGTAAAGTACAGCTACCCCCCAAAAAACTACTTAAGTAGTACTTTACACCACTGTGTGTGTGTGTGTGTGTGCAAGACTGTGTGAGTGTGAAAGAGAGAGAGAGAAAGATAGAGAGTATTATCTATTTCACTTGCTTTGGCAATTTAAACATGTTTCCCATGCCAATATAGCCCTTAAATTGAAATTGAATTGAGAGAGAGAGAGAGAGAGAATATCTCCATAGCTCCAATGTGGTGTCATCTGGCAATAAACCAAAGTTCATATGAAAGGAATCTCAAAGCATACATAATATACATAATTTCAGGTAATCAATTACATCACAACACACACACACACCTACTATAGCAACTAAACCCTGATGCACCATGACACTCAAACTCAACTCTGGACCTCAGACCCCATTGTGTGTTTTCATTGTTCCCCTCTAATCAGGGACTGATTTAGACCTGGGACACCTGGTGGAAGTAATTCATTATCAGATAGAACAGAAAACCAACAGGCTCCGGACCTAGTAGGGTAAGAGTTGAATAACCCCAGCACTAGGGGGTCTGGAGTCCAAAATAACAATAAACACATGAAAATGTAGTGTCCTATACAACAGGGTTTCCCAAACTGTTTTGCTTCATGACCAGTGGCATGTCCAGAGTGATTGCCCCCCCCCCCCCCCAAGAAATTCTGAGATCAGAATCTCTGAATATATTGATGATTTTGACCAAAACGCGCACCGACACAAATAATCATTAATCTCACCGGAGAAAGGATCCGAGTGGGCGAAACGGGTGCCCCTCTGTCTCAATATATGTAGCCCATGTAGCTGATGCTGTCTGGCCAAAAAGAGTATGACATGACATATTCATGGTCTACAGAATCTTAAACAGAGGGGCGCTGTTTGCCTCTTGCTGATGCTTTCTCTGGTGAAATACATTCAGCCTCTTGCGAATTGAAGGAAAATTATGAAACACAGATAGACACGACTGAGAAATATACTTTTATTGTACAATGTTTTGGGGAAGCCTGGCTTCGCTTGGTATCCATGAATACACACCAATTTGTAGGCTGAATGTCATTACACTGATGGTGTTTGTAATAGATGTCCCTTTCCATTCAAATGGCGGGTACATAGTGCACTGTTTGGATGTTGGACTTATTTTGGAGTAGACAAACATGTGCAGGTAACCTACTTAACATACTTTTTTAAGTGATTGGTTTAACAATCAGATGAAAACACCATGACTGGTTGTGTTCATTACACATTAAAAGGTAATACATTTTTACAGTTTTACAGTTAAATTACATGCCTATTTTTATTTAACCTTTATTTAACTAGGCAAGTCAATTAAGAACAAATTCTTATTTACAATGACGGCCTACCAAAAGGCAAATGACCTCCTGCAGGGACCGGGGCTGGGATTAAAAATACAAATACATATAAATTATTTTAAATAAATATAAATTATGTGTTCCTACCAACAACATGGTAGGAACACAACATGGTAGCAGCACAAAACGTGGTACAAACATGATTGGTCACAGACAACAGCACAAAGGGCAAGAGGGTATACATGAAGGCTCAAAATGTTATGTCCCCCTTAAACTGGGTATGTGCCCCACCTTGACCACCCCATTCAAAATGTTCTGGATACGCCACTGTTCGTGACCCACCAATTGAGGTGTCTTTTGAGTCAAGACCCACCACAAGGGTTGAGCAGTGAAAAACATACACAGACCAAAGAATAAGTAAAAAATAGATTGATAATGATTAATAAAACCCTCTTCTTCAAAACGTTAACTTAATATAGGTTTGAGTATGGCTAGTTGTGACCAATTTGAAGTAATTCAATGTATAATTATTACATTATTTGTAAAAATGCTGGGGGTTTTTATGCATAAAAAATGGTCTTAGGTGGTGGGCGTGGCAATGGGTGAGGTCGGTCAAATTATTTAACATTTTTAAAGACAATTTCCTGCAATTCTACACATTTCCCTGGCGGCCGGGGGCCCTAAGCAACTGCTTATGTTGCTTATGCCTGGAACCGGCCCTGGATGTGTAAATGATCCTGGTTTTGCTCTGTGTGTGTGTATGCGCAAGTGTGTGTGCGTTTGCATGTTTGTGTTTGTAATTCAGTTGCAGGTTCCTAACAGGGCCATGAAAGCCTGGCTGTGTGCGTGGGTGGAGAGGTTTGGGGGCTGGAGCATGGGTGGAGCGGGCTGGAGCATGGGTGCAGCGGTGCAGGGGCTGGAGCACGGGTGGAGCGGTGCAGGGGCTGGAGCGTGGGTGGATCGGTGCGGGGGCTGGAGCACGAGTGGAGCGGTGCGGGGTCTGGAGCACGGGTGGAGCAGGGGGTGGAGCGGTGTGGCAGGCAGGACCACAGGTGGAGCAGGGGGTGGAGCGGTGTGGCAGGCAGGACCATGGGTGGAGAGGTGTAGGGGCTGGAGCATGGGTGGAGAGGTGCGGGGGCTGGAGCATGGGTGGAGAAGTGCAGGGGCTGGAGCGTGGGTTGAGCTGTGCGTGGGCTGGAGGCTGGGTGGGATGGCAGGTAAGCAGGACCACAGCTGGAGCAGGGTGTGGAGTGGTGTGGCAGGCAGGACCACAGGTGGACCAAGCAGGGGGTGGAGCGGTGTGGCAGGCAGGACCACAGTTGGAGCAGGGGGTGGAGCGGTGTGGCAGGCAGGACCACAGGTGGAGCAGGGGGTGGAGCAGTGTGGCAGGCAGGACCACAGGTGGAGCAGGGGGTGGAGCAGTGTGGCAGGCAGGACCACAGGTGGAGCAGGGGTTGGAGCGGTGTGGCAGGCAGGACCACAGCTGGAGCAGGGGGTGGAGCGGTGTGGCAGGCAGGACCACAGGTGGAGCAGGGGTTGGAGCGGTGTGGCAGGCAGGACCACAGCTGGAGCAGGGGGTGGAGCGGTGTGGCAGGCAGGACCACAGCTGGAGCAGGTTAAGAATCAGACCTGTTTCTACTTCCAATTTGGGCCAACAGACTCCTCTTAGGTAAACGGAAAACACTTCAAGGTGCCACCGGACACTTCGGGTACAAGTTGCCCTCAGGCACAGATCTAGGATCAGCTTAACCCTGCCTGTGTCTTAACCTTAACCATTAGGGGTGAAATGGGAAAACTGACACCAGATCATTATCTATGGGTAAGTTAAGACCCATAGAGACTTGGCATCGGCCTTGTAAAGAAACACTTGGTCATGTGAGCTCTCTAGAGTTGGAGAGAGAGCCTGCACTGCATTATAGGATCACAGTGAAGAAACTGGGCAGGGCAAAGGCCCAAATTAAAGCAGCCCCTGTACAGACCAGTACAGCCCAGTACAGGATGGTCAAGCTGGGTTTAGTTGCAATAGTAGGTGTGTGTGTGTGTGTTGTGATGTAATTGATTACCTGAAATTATGTATATTATGTACAGTGGGGAGAACAAGTATTTGATACACTGCCGATTTTGCAGGTTTTCCTACTTACAAAGCATGTAGAGGTCTGTAATTTGTATCATAGGTACACTTCAACTGTGAGAGACGGAATCTAAAACAGAATTTTTTTTTAATAATTAATTTGCATTTTATTGCATGACATAAGTATTTGATCACCTACCAACCAGCAAGAATTCCGGCTCTTACAGACCTGTTAGTTTTTCTTTAAGAAGCCCTCCTGTTCTCCACTCTTTACCTGTATTAACTGCACCTGTTTGAACTCGTTACCTGTATAAAAGACACCTGTCCACACACTCAATCAAACAGACTCCAACCTCTCCACAATGGCCAAGACCAGAGAGCTGTGTAAGGACATCAGGGATAAAATTGTAGACCTGCACAAGGCTGGGATGGACTACAGGACAATAGGCAAGCAGCTTGGTGAGAAGGCAACAACTGTTGGTGCAATTATTAGAAAATGGAAGAAGTTCAAGATGGCGGTCAATCTCCCTCGGTCTGGGGCACCATGCAAGATCTCACCTCGTGGGGCATCAATGATCATGAGGAAGGTGAGGGATCAGCCCAGAACTACACGGCAGGACCTGGTCAATGACCTGAAGAGAGCTGGGACCACAGTCTCAAAGAAAACCATTAGTAACACACTACGCCGTCATGGATTAAAATCCTGCAGCGCACGCAAGGTCCCCCTGCTCAAGCCAGCGCATGTCCAGGCCCATCTGAAGTTTGCCAATGACCATCTGGATGATCCAGAGGAGGAATGGGAGAAGGTCATGTGGTCTGATGAGACAAAAATAGAGCTTTTTGGTCTAAACTCCACTCGCCGTGTTTGAAGGAAGAAGAAGGATGAGTACAACCCCAAGAACACCATCCCAACCGTGAAGCATGGAGTTGGAATCATCATTCTTTGGGGATGCTTTTCTGCAAAGGGGACAGGACGACTGCACCGTATTGAGGGGAGGATGGATGGGGCCATGTATCGCGAGATCTTGGCCAACAACCTCCTTCCCACAGTAAGAGCATTGAAGATGGGTCGTGGCTGGGTCTTCCAGCATGACAACGACCCGAAACACACAGCCAGGGCAACTAAGGAGTGGCTCCGTAAGAAGCATCTCAAGGTCCTGGAGTGGCCTAGCCAGTCTCCAGACCTGAACCCAATAGAAAATTTTTGGAGGGAGCTGAAAGTCTGTATTGCCCAGCGACAGCCCCGAAACCTGAAGGATCTGGAGAAGGTCTGTATGGAGGAGTGGGCCAAAATCCCTGCTGCAGTGTGTGCAAACCTGGTCAAAAACTACAGGAAACGTATGATCTCTGTAATTGCAAAAAAAATATTAATATACCAAATATTAAGTTCTGCTTTTCTGATGTATCAAATACTTATGTCATGCAATAAAATGCAAATGAATTACTTAAAAATCATACAATGTTATTTTCTGGATTTTTGTTTTAGATTCCGTCACTCACAGTTGAAGAGTACCTATGATAAAAATTACAGACTTCTACATGCTTTGTAAGTGGGAAAACCTGCAAAATCGGCAGTGTATCAAATACTTGTTCTCCCACTGTATGCTTTGAGATTCCTTTCATATGAACTTCGGTTTATTGCCAGATGACACCACATTTTTTTTTATTTTTTTTTTTTATTTCACCTTTATTTAACCAGGTAGGTCAGTTGAGAACAAGTTCTCATTTGCAACTGCGACCTGGCCAAGACTAAGCAAAGCAGTGCGACAAAAACAACACAGAGTTACACAGTAAACAAACAGTCAAAAACACAATAGAAAATCTATATACAGAGTGCAAAATGTAGTGCAAAATGCAGTAAGGTTAGGAGGTAGGACAATAAATAGACCATAGTGGTGAAATAAATTACAGATTATCATCATTAACACAGGAATGAAGGATGTGCAAATTATGATGTGCAAATAGATATACTGGAGTGCAAGATTTGTGAAAATAACAAAAATAAATATAATATGGGGATGAGGTAGTAGTGTGGGCTATTTACAGAATGGCTATATACAGGTGCAGTGATCGATAAGCAGCTTTGACAACTGATGCTTAAAGTTATTGAGGGAGATAGGAACCTCTAGCTTCAATGATTTTTGCAATTCGTTCCAGTCATTGGCAGCAGCGAACTGGAAGGAATGGCGGCCAAAGGATATGTTGGCTTTGGGAGTGACCAGTGAAATATACCTGCTGGAGCGCATGCTACGGGTGGGTGTTGCTATCGTGACCAGTGAGCTGAGATAGGGCGGGGATTTACCTAATAAAGACTTATAGATGACCTGGAGCCAGTGGGTTTGGCGACGAATATATAATGAAGGCCAGCCAACGAGAGCATACAGGTCGCAGTGGTGGGTAGTGTATGGGGCTTTGGTGACAAAACGGATGGCACTGTGATAGACTACATCCAATTTGCTAAGTAGAGTGTTGGAGGCTAGTTTGTAAATGACATCGCCGAAATCAAGGATCAGTAGGATAGTCAGTTTTACAAGGGCATGTTTGGCAGCATGAGTGAAGGAGGCTTTGTTGCGAAATAGGAAGCCAATTCTGGATTTAATTTTGGATTGGAGATGGTTGATGTGAGTCTGGAAGTTGAGTTTACAGTCTAACCAGATGCCTAGGTATTTGTAGGTGTCCACGTATTCTAATTCGGACCCGTCGAGAGTAGTGATGATAGTCCGGTGGGCGGGTGCTGGCAGCGTTCGATAGAAAAGCATGCACTTAGTTTTACTAGCGTTTAAGAGCATTTGGAGGCCACGGAAGGAGTGTTGTATGGCATTGAAGCTTGTTTGAAGGTTAGTAAACACAGTGTCCAAAGAGGGGCCAGATGTATACAGAATGGTGTCATCTGCGTAGAGATGGATCAGAGAGTCACCAGCAGCGAGAGCGACATCGTTGATGTATATAGAGAAAAGGGTTGGCCCAAGAATTGAACCCTGTGGCACCCCCATAGAGACTGCCAGAGGATCGGACAATAGGCCCTCCGATTTGACACACTGAACTCTGTCTGCAAAGTAGTTAGAGAACCAGGCAAGGCAGTCACTTGAGAAACCAAGGCTGTTGAGTCTGCCAATAAGAATGCGGTGATTGACAGAGTCGAAAGCCTTGGCCAGGTCGATGAAAACGGCTGCACAGTACTGAGGTGGCTGAGGTGCACCCATGACCAGCTCGGAAACCAGATTGCATAGCAGAGAAGGTACGGTGGGATTCGAAGTGGTCAGTTATCTGTTTGTTAACTTGGCTTTCGAAAACTTTAGAAAGGCAGGGCAGGATGGATATTGGTCTATAACAGTTTGGGTCTAGAGTGTCTCCTCCTTTGAAGAGGGGGATGACCATGGCAGCTTTCCAATCTCTAGGGATCTCAGACGATACGAAAGAGAGGTTGAACAGGCTAGTGATAGGTGTTGCAACAATTTTGGCTGATAATTTCAGAAAGAGAGGGTCCAGATTATCTAGCCCAGCAGATTTGTAGGGGTCCAGACTTAGCAGCTCTTTCAGAACATCAGCCGTCTGGATTTGGGTGAAGGAGAAGCGGGGGGGGCTTGGGCAAGTAGCTGCCGGGGGTACAGAGCTGTTGGCCGGGGTAGGGGTAGCCAGGTGGAAAGCATGGCCAGCCGTAGCAAAATGCTTATTGAAATTTTCGATAATCGTGGATTTATCGGTGGTAACAGTGTTTCCGAGCCTCAATGCAGTGCTCCACATTGGAGCTATGGAGATATTATCTCTCTCTCTCTCTCTCTCTCTCTCTCTCTCTCTCTCTCTCTCTCTATCTCTCAATTCAATTTCAATTTAAGGGCTTTATTGGCATGGGAAACATGTGTTTAAATTGCCAAAGCAAGTGAAATAGATAATACTCTATCTTTCTCTCTCTCTCTTTCACACTCACTCAGTCTTGCACACACACACACACAGTTGTGTAAAGTACTTATTGAGGTTATAGGTATTTCCCCTTTTGACTTCTTCACATTATCCATGTACCGCATAAAATAGTATTATTACAGTAGAAGATGGTGAGGCCGCAAACAGAGGCATCTCTTAAATGCCTCTCTTTTTATTGCAGCTGCTAATGCAGCCTTCAGAACAGAGACAATGGCTGCATTGTCACCCTCCCTCCATCTGCTGACGCAGTTGCTTATTGTCTACCCTCCCTCTCTCTGTCTCTGTCTCTGTCTCTGTCTCTGTCTCTGTCTCTGTCTCTGTCTCTGTCTCTGTCTCTGTCTCTGTCTCTGTCTCTGTCTCTCTCTCTCTCTCTCTCTGTCCTTCTCAATTTAATTTCAATTCAATTCAACTTCAATTCAATTTAAGGGCTTTATTGGCATGGGAAACATATGTTAACATCAGAAGTTCCAAAAGTCCCTCTCTCGCTCGCTCTCTCTCTCTCCGCTCCTTCATTAAAAACCCTCTTCTTATTTGATAATTCTCTCTCCTCACATCTACAACAGCACCACAAGGAACGGCATGGCTGGGGTACGTCATGTGATCGATAGCGATGGCCACCCCGCAGCCGTTGCCTGCCGAGAGAAGAAAAGGAAGTTTGTGTCCGAAACCGTTTCAGACCCAGCTGTGGGGTGAGAGGTCAACGCAAACGCTGATCCAATCGGTTCGTCCCGACAAAGAGCCAACTCTCTCCATCTCTCTCTCTTCTTTGTTAACTTTCCTTTCCCAGGCATCACCCCAGCAGTCCCGCCACAACATGGTCCCGAGACTGGGAAATGTAGTGTTCTAAGAACTCAAACTTAAATAAACCAGTTTGAAAAATAAACAATTCAGCACTTTTCTAAGAAGTGACTTAAAATACAGAATCTCTAATATCATTCTCTCTTAACCTTTCGATGACCCTGAACATCAGCATAGGCTTTCCATAAAGCTATACCTACATACGTTTATATGACATGTATTTAGATTTTACATGAGCGGCTGCATTAAAAACAGCCATCCCATAACTTCATCCCGCTGCTCGTCTCCTACTTCCTCTGTTGTGCCCGGCAACAGGTGGCCTCTGCCTCAGATACATTTTTACGTTGGTCGTATCATAGTGGAGTGTGTTCCTGACGTGAAACGGAGGAGTGATATTTAATAGATTGGGTTTATGGGCTTCCGGGAACATTGAGTTATACGGGACAGCGAGCAAGTCCACTAAAAGAGAGGTGACACACACACACACTTATACCTCTATACAACCTGACTGAGGTAGCTGCTGATAAAATGTTAGTACCCATGGTAATGTTGTCGTGCTGCTTGTCCTAGGGTAATGGCACTAAACCCCCACCAGGCTCTACTACTGCCCCCCACCAACCACCCTATAGTCCCCCACCAGGCTCTACTGCTGCCCCCCACCAACCACCCTATAGTCCCCCCCCAGCTCCTTTTACCCCTTAACTCCTAGTCCTCTGTACCCCTGACCCCATCCCTCCACTGTCCCTGCTGGCTTTCCAAGAGACTCAATATGGAGCGCTGTGTGTGTGTGTTTTTTGTGTGAATTTGCCCAAAAGGAAAGACTTGGTTCATTCCACACCCACTGAGGACGAAGTAGCATTTTATCATAGAACAGATCTTCCTCTACTTTCCACAACAGCAACAGCTGATGTTGATCCTGCTGCCATCTTCCTCTGACATCACCAACCAAACCAAAACATACCAACATGCCATCTAAATACACATCAGATCAGCAGCGATGTGACTGTCAGTGAGAGTCTACTCTATATTATACCATGTGATCAGTGGCAGGCTAGTGTCACATTATCACCTCCTTCTAGAGAGTTAATTCGGGGTTAAAGTCCATTTGCATCCAGACAAAAGGGACATGGGCCATCCATCTCAACAGTGAGGGGAAGGGGAAATGGGGTGAGGGGAGGTGAGGGTTGGGGAGGAGGGTGTATACGGATGATATGTGTGTGTTTGTCGGGGGAGGTGGTGTCACAGTGTGTGTGTGTGTGTGTCAGTTTGATGGGGAGGGGAAATGTTTGTGTGTGTGTGTGGATGTGTTTAACTAGAAGTCCCCACAAGATTAGTAAACCAACAAAAATTTGACCAACTGTGTGTGTGTGTGTGTGTGTGTGTGTGTGTGTGTGTGTGTGTGTGTGTGTGTGTGTGTGTGTGTGTGTGTGTGTGTGTGTGTGTGTGTGTGTGTGTGTGTGTGTGTGTGTGTGTGTGTGTGTGTGTGTGTGTGTGTGTGTGTGTGTGTGTGTGTGTGTGTGTGTGTGTGTGTGTGTGCGTGTGTGTGTGTGCTTGAGTGTATATGGGGACGGTGTGTGGATGTGAGGTTCTGAGGGGGTTGAACCGTCCTCTTGCAGATAAATCTGTTGCCCTCAGGGGTGCGTTTACATAGGTGAGGACTGGCTGTTCAGCAACCCTACAGGGATTTATCTGAAATCCCACCACCTACCCCCGACCCCCAGCCCCACTCCTATAGCACTGCACTGAATAACTTGGTTTTCTAAGGGTGGAGTAGACTATTTCACTCACGGTGCTACATGTGTTGTGTGTATGTGTGTGTGAGGGAGAGAGACCGAAGAAAATGAAGAACAATGACAAATGGTTTGATGAAGAATGCAAAAACCTAAGAAAGAAATTGAGAAACCTGTCCAACCAAATCTTCACTATAGTGAATCACTAAAACAATACAGAAATACACTACGGAAAAAAAAGGAACAGAACGTCAGAAATCAGCTTTGTTGATTTCAAAAAAGCCTTTGACTCAATTTGGCATGATACAAACTGATGGAAAGTGGTGTTGGGGTTAAAATTGGTTTAAAAAAACCACACACATTTCTTTCCACAGGGCCGTGGGGTGAGACAGGGATGCAGCTTAAGCCCCACCCTGTTCAACATATATATCAACTAATTGGCGAGGACACTAGAACAGCCTGCAGCACCTGGCTTCACCCTACTAGAATCTGAAGTCAAATTTCTACTGTTTGCTGATGATCTGGTGCTTCTGTCACCAACCAAGGAGGGCCTACAGCAGCACCCAGATCTTCTGCACAGATTATGTCAGACCTCGGCCCTGACAGTAAATCTCAGTAAGACTAAAATAATTGTGTTCCAAAAAAGGTCCAGTTGCCAGGACCACAAATACAAATTCCATTTAGCCACCGTTGCCCTAGAGCACACAAAAAACGATTCATACCTTGGCCTAAACATCAGCGCCACAGGTAACTTCCACAAAGCTGTGAATGATCTGAGAGACAATGCAAGAAGGGCCTTCTATGCCATCAAAAGAAACATAAAATTTGACATAGCAATTAGGATCTGGCTAAAAATACTTGAATAAGTTATAGAATCCATTTCCCTTTATTGTTGTGAGGTCGGGGTCCCCTCACCAACCAAGAATTCACAAAATGGGACAAACACCAAATTGAGATTCTGCATGCAGAATTCTGCAAAAATATCCTCTGGGTATAACGTAAAACCCCAAATAATGCATGCAGAGCAGAATTAGGCCAATACCCGTTAATTATCAAAATCCAGAAAAGAGCCGTTAAATTCTACAACCACCTAAAAGTAAACGATTCCCAAACCTTCCATAACAAAGCCATCACATACAGAGAGATGAACCTGTAGAAGAGTCCCCTAAGCAAGCTGGTCCTGGGGCTTTGTTCACAAACACAAACAGACCCCACAGAGCCCCAGGACAGCAACAGAAACCAAAAAGACAATTACTTGACATATTGGAAAGAATTAACAAAAAAACAGAGCAAACTAGAATCCTATTTGGCCATAAACAGAGAGTACACAGTGGCAGAATACCTGACCACTGTGACTGACCCAAACTTAAGGAAATTGCTATTGAGAAAGGCTGCCGTAGGCAGACCTGGCTCTCAAGAGAAGACAAGCATTGTGCACACTGCCCACAAAATGAGGTGGAATCTGAGCTGCACTTCCTAACCTCCTGCCAAATGTATGACCATATTAGAGACACATATTTCTCTCAGATTACACAGATCCACAAAGATATGCCACAGTGTTCAGTCACAGCAGCAAGATTTGTGACCTGTTGCCACAAGAAAAGGGCAACCAGTGAAGAACAAACACCATTGTAAATACAACCCATATTTATGTTTTTTTATTTTCCCTTTTATACTTTAACTGTTTGCACATCGTTACAACAATGTATATATACATAATATGACATTTGAAATATCTTTATTATTTTGGAACTTCTGTGAGTTTAATGTTTACTGTTAATTGTTATTGTTTATTTCACTTTTGTTTATTATCTACTTCACTTGCTTTGTTTCCCATGCCAATAAATCCCCTTGAATTGAATTGAATGGAATGTGTGTCTAAACTCTTACCACATTCCATACAAGTGAGCACAGACACACAAGACGAGACACACAGATTTTCATATATCCACGACTTCAACACAGCATGACTTAGCTGCTGGTAAGGTTCAAGCTCCAGTCGTGTTGTAAATCATTGCACAGCAAATGTAACGGGTTCTGTTTACATTTACAACAACTGTCTATCTGAGAACTGCAGCAGAACCCTGAACAGATTCAAATGCTCTGGCACCATGGGAGTGTGAAGAGAGGGGGAGCTATACTTTTTTAAATTTCTTTTTTTTTTACAGTGGATAAATGTTGTACCTTTGGTGACTCCATACATGTGTATTTTGTATGAGAATGTATTAGTTATGGTATAGTAGAGTATGGTTTGACTGATCCAAATCACCCAATCCTAGCTAGAGGGATTGTCATTGTAAACCATCATTGTAAATAATAATTTGTTCTTAACTGACATGCCTAGTTAAATAAAGGTTAAATAACAAAATAAAATGAAAGTATTTCCTAAAGGCCAATGCTGAATCATGAGGAAAAATCTGAATTCATAATGGATTTACAGGCTAAAGGTTTTTTATAAACTATTATATAATCCATAGATGGATTGAATAATAACACAGTAACAGGGATAATTAACATCAAGCCAGCTGCCACTTCAACTCTCCTCTCCTCGCGTGAATATGCAGATCCTCTTTTAATCCACGCGCCTTCATGCGGGATTTCGTTGCAACAATTACAGAACGCTACATAGCTCAGCTTTCTGCAGAGAGGCTCCCTCCAGTTATCAGCGCGGGCTTCCCCTCCACCCTCTCCCTCTCTACAGCTCGGCTGAGAGAAGGGGAGGGGGAGATCCCCTTCTTTGCGTCTCTGCCCTGACAGCCCAGATGCTGTGCAGTCTGCGAGAACACTCGTACAGTGGTAATGGCGGTGTTTGGATATGGATAGGGGAGAGGGCTATACCGCGAGGAGAGAGGTAAAGCACACAGCTCGACCAGGACAGGATGGATCAGGGCAGCGAGGGAGGATCTCGTTTATTCAAAGAGGGCATCTGGGTCTTCGATATGGAAGAACTTAGGGCAAAGAAACTCGTCTTGCGGAAAACTGCTCTCTTTTCAGAGAGGGGGATGGGGACATTGGACACGGCAACATCGATGCCCAAAATCAACAATTTTTTACTTAGAAAGACGGAAGTAGGCCAAATCGTTTAGTGGGGTAACTTGTGTGTTTTCGTTAGGAACATGCGAAGCTACCGGCAAATACCAGGGATGGTTTCATATTCGAATTCTACAACAACACAGGAACGCAGCCTATGCGCGCGACACAACGCCGTTTGGAACGCCCCCCCATGGAGGTGTCCGCTCCAGGGCGCGAGATTCAAACGGACTTTTGCATAATGTGGTTTATTTGTATTCTTGAGCTGCATCCGTGCTCCATTCTCATGTTACATGCAGTCTGCCAGATCTGAATGAGTTTAGATCGGGAAAATTGAACAATTGCGATTTATCTATCTACTTCGCGTTGACATATTAGCTAGAGGAATTGCAAATAAATTGTGACGCTTTATGGGAAATATTTTTTTAAATAACAATCGGAGCTGCAAAGGATTGCTTTTAACAAGAAAAGGTGGGCTATTATATTATTCATTTATAGTTCAAATCAAGATTGCAGAGCTAACTAATCCGAATTTATTTTGTATTTGCATAGGGTTTGCAGAATATAAAATGCATTAAATTATCCGATGTTTAATTTAGCATGAAAAATCGATTATAACTTCTATAATTAGTTTGAAAATGTAGGTATAGTAATGTATATCTTACCATAATATGGACAATTTGAGAAATCTTACTGGGCTACCTGAGAAAACATTGAAACTATATTATATCCAGCATATTTAAATTATGTGTACGTTAGTATCATTTAACATAAAAAATCATTATCATTTAACATACAAATTAGTGTTGTTTAGGACGCGTTTCTATTCAATTTAAAATAAAAAAATCATTATGCGTTATGTCTTATTGCATTAGATTTTTAAATTAGATTTATTTCACTATATACATTGAATTATATTTTAAAGATCAAACTTAGTAGAATATTAACCCTGATATACTAAAAAATATATATAAAATTGTTGTGAAAGTGCCCTTTCACTCCTGTTGGAGCCATTGGTGCATTGAAGGCTTAAAACCCACAGCAATAAAACCTTAAAATCGATCAGACGGGCGGGGTGGGCGCGCCTCATTCGCCATGTTGAAATCCTTTGTGTGTAGCCTTCATAGATAAAGACTAAAGCCTGTTGTTAACCATAAACGTTTTATTCTTTACGTCAATACAATCAACTATACTTGGTTAAACATTAAGCATGGTGTGAACCTGAAAATGGTTATTGGAGGATAAAAAGTTTAGAAGATTTTATTTCAGACTTAACAGATTTTACTTATTTTACAATGTGTTTCTAGATAAGACAACTTCAATTTTACTTTAAACTCATTTTCTCATCAAAACCATGACTAAGATTGCCAATACTGCATGCACATTTATTAGTTAATTGATTAATATTGATAGTCGTTGACAATGTATTATTTAATAAGCCTACAATTTATTCTGCATTTCAATTAGGCCAATATATGATCTAAGAATAAACAATTTTTGAAAAATTATTTATTTTTTCATTTTGCCATGTTTAAAAATAAGCCATTGTTGTCAAGTTGCCACATGACTATTTAATCCTAATGTAGTCTGCAAAATAAACAGTTAGCTTTAGCTACAAAAGTGATTTTGAGTTTATGTAAAATTGTAACTTATCTTGTTAGTGTTTACAAACAGGACTTAATGTAAACACATTGCAAAAACAAAGCAACGTTATGATACATAAAGATAGCTTTCAAGATGTATACAAAACATTGTTATAAATGTAGCCTATTATAATTATCATGATTATAATAATAATAAATATACGTTTTTTTACCTTCTTGCTTAAACACTATATTCTCCCATATCGTGTTCCCACATACCACGGTTTGACTAGTTGGTTTTTATCTTGGCCTAAACAGAATTCCACCATCAACAACAAATATGTGTTTATTTATTGTCGATTATAAACTAAATATACACACAAAAGTCTACATTATATGTTGTGCGTTTGATTTACAACAAGTGGGGCATTGAGACAAATTAGTAATCGCTCAGAACGTTTGAACGTAAAGTTTTGGAGGAAGGTAATGGAGGCTCAAGCAGAGGCTGGTGCGCGGCTGTTGTGAAGTTAATTCGAAGTGACTGCGGCGGGAGGGGGAGCTTTTGACTATGGACATGATGACGCGATAATAGCAATAATAATAACACCGCCCGTCTGAAGACAGGGCCCAACCTTAAATATATTAGGAGGAGAATATCAACATTTTCACAACTTCTACCTCGTTAGAGTTAACATTGACAGTGTTTTATGAAGAAAAAAAACCTAGAAGAGATTACTTAAAAACAATATCGATAGAATTTAAATGTAGGCTATAGTCCAAACCCTGAGTGTCTTACAAAAACGGATATCTTTTAGTTGACACTTGTAGATAGGTGGTTATTGCATGGCTCTTTAGGAACAGAAAAACACTAGGGGTCGCATATTGGGAGTTTCAATGTTGCATGGTTTACTTTTTGATGGGGGCATTTCCGGAGTGTTTGTAATAATAATAATATATGTATATACATGATTTGTGTATTTGTTATTAATAATAGTATTATTATGCTATTACACTAAATGGGTATACTGGATTTTTTTCATTTTGTCTGACAACAAATAAGCCATGGTTGCTGACAATCTTATCCAAGGTGACTGAATTGTTTGACTGGCTAGCTAAACACTCCGAAAATGCCAAGATCAAAAAGTCAAACATACAGCATTGAAACTCCAATAGGTTACCCCCAGTTTTTTTTTCTGTGCAGCATGTTCCTAGAGAGTCATGCAATAACCATCTAACTACAAGTATGTATGTATATATATATATATATATATATATATATATCATTTATATAAAAAGTAGGACTACAGTAAATCCAGTACATCACACATTCATTAATTCATTTCATTAGACAAATATGACATTTATTAGTTCTGACGATCAACAAACAACATAAAAAAGATTACAAATATGAAACACAATGCATACACCAACAGGGTATATATCTTCAAGACTATGAGTAGGACCTATTTTTACACAATTTATAGGTTACAAATCCAACAACATAAGATTCTCGCCATAGATCCACATAGTGCAAAACACTCAAAAGTGTCTGTTGCTCCAATAACACTTCCCAGTTTACAGAAATGTAGCCTACAAGGTCCTTGAGCTATGTGTTGGGCAATAAAATAACGTTTTAAGCAATGGAATACATGTATTTACTAAAATAATTCCAAAATGTTAATTTGGGGAAATGTTTTGGTGTGTGTAAAGATAGAAAATGATCTAGAATTCAAGACATGTCTACATCTACGATAGAGTGTAGGCCACTGTGAGGGGAGGGGGTCAATTATAGCCATGATACCTGCAGAATCTTGGAATGAGGCAGGGCTCTAATGAACAACTTGGACATAGGCAGGAAGCTATAGCATATAAACCCACGGCATGTAACTGGCAATAATTTACTACATACAGGCATATACAATGTCTCTAAATCAGAAGCAATGTCTATTCAGACTCCGTAGGGTTATAGGCTATGTCCTTTGAGGTCTTGCGTTCCAAACCCCCATTTTGTACGCTGGCCCTTGACGCACGTACGTTTTGTAAACTGAAAGCTTCTTGAATATGAAAGAAATCCAGCACACTCTTAAAACATGATTTGTGCGTCAACGGAGCCTTAGGCCAAGAGAGCGCGTTATTTTACACAACCTGGGAATTTCTCCATGATTAGGCCTATGAGCTGCTTATATGAGCGTTTTACTAGCATGGCTACCATCTCGCTTCATAAAACTAACTGCACCATGTTTTGTATCACGAACAAACTTTTGACAAGAGGTTGTGTGATTTCAATCAATAGTGGAGACTGGAAATAGTGTGGGCCATAGATAATAGCAGCAGCCACGTCGAAAAGGCAATATATTTCAGTTTAGATAATTAAGTTGCCTTATTTGCATAGATAAATCATTACTGTCTCAGCTAGGCTACAATACATCGAGTACTGTGCCTCGGGGACACATCTGCATCAGAATTGTTATATTTCTCGATGTTGATTGAGTGTCATTTTCAAAATGATAGGCCTATACGTTTTTCTTGTGCAAGACAGGGCAGAACTACCCGTGCTCAAAGATACAAGATAACGTCCTTCCTTCACTACCAGTTGATTGTTTGGTGGCCAGCAAGGCAGAGTAGCTGCCTCCCTGCAGCGGGGGAAGGGGGCCTCCAACGCCGCGGGGGTTTCTCTCGCCACCCTGCTGAGTTGGGACGGGCGGAGAGCGAATCCCCAATCCCCACCCTATAGGCATACGGCGCCCAGCTAAGAAATACAATACGTCAGTTAAATGCAGTCTCTGCTGCGATTTACTGCAATGAATGATAAATTGGTAGTCGTTCTCACACCCTATAGGATCTTTCAAATGGCAATAATAGTCAACATCGTAGTGTAAAATATGCATAGGCTACATTTACCACATTTAGTCTCGCTGGTAAACCATCTCTCGCTTTTGTTGCAAATTCCAGTCTAAATAGCCAGGTTTGTTTCAAGGCGTCGGTGTTTAAGGTCAAATTGCTAGATTGCTAGTTATCCAAGAGCACATACGTTGCAAAATAAAAATGTAGGCTATCTAGTTACACATTTGCGAATAACAAAATAATTTCGTGGCTGTCGACCGTGAAATGAGAACAGGGAAAATATGGTTGAGCGGTAAACAGTGTAAACAATAATTACAAACAGAAGGGAAAGGACGTGGCCAGACAGACAGACATTCAGGCAGGGCTTCTTTCCCAGGTCTACAGGGCATAGGACTGGAAGAGAAAGAGCGGCAGATAGAGAGGGGTACCTCAGCTATTTTAGAAGTAGGCCTACAAACGATATCAACTCGTACTTATCTAATGGAATAACTTTATCTAAACAATTCGTTAATGGAACAGTATGACATGGTTTCATCGTTCTGGCTTCAATGTTGTAAACTATGGATTTCACAAGCTGTTGCAAGTATAGGCTTCCATGGATCCAACCATGCACATTCAATAGCCGTTTGTTCTATATGGACATACAAACTAGGGCTATTCATTTTCAGATGCACCGTGCTATGTTCACGCACAAGCCTTCCCCAATTACTTCGCCTGTGTAGAAAAACATAATGTGATAAAACAAGAAAATCGATTCAATGTTTCTCTCCTTCAGACTTTCATTTCGTAGACACATTCATGTTAACAGGGCGAGACGAGGCGTGTTAGGAACTGGGAATAAATATTATTGAGGTACATTTATTGAGGTAGCTAGAATATAAGCCTATTGCGCACGTGCATCAGAAGCATATCTCCGTGGTTCTATTTTACTTACAATTAAAAGTGGGACTGTTTCAATGGGTCAAATATATTTAGAGTTGAAAAGTTAATAAATACAAATATCTTAGATCACACCAATAGCCTGCCACCTTTATAGAATTTACATTCCTTATATATTAACAATGTTGAATTTAGTATCTATTTTACTAGGCAAGTCAGTTAAGAACTAATTCTTATTTACAATGACGGCCTAGGAACAGTGGGTTAACTGCCTCGTTTAGGGGCAAAACGTCAGATTTTTTTTTTACCTTGTCAGCTCAGGGATTCGATCCGGGAACTTTTCGTTTAGGGGCCCAACACTCTAACCACTCGGGTACCTGCCGCCCACAAATGTATTCCCCTGTCAGTGTTAAGGTGTTTTGTGCTTTTTATCCTTTTTAAATGTATATTTTTGAATCTATGGAGCAAGCAATATCATTTCTTGATTGTAAGATGTTTTCAATTTACCGAAATAAATAAAGCAAATATTTTACTATAATATGATTGGGGCAGGTAGGTTTTTTTAATTTAACGGTTATAACGAAGTAACGAAGTATATAGGATTCCCTATGTGGTAAATGGGATTGCATTTATTTAGCCTTTGTCAAGTATTTTGTCAGACGTGCATCTCTGTACATGCCTCCTCTTCCGTATCTCTTTTCATTCCCTCTTTCTCTCCTTCCCCACCTCTCAGCGGTGTGGTCCCTGGAGGAGAGGTGTTTTCTACCTCTTTACGCTGTTCTTCTCCTCCATCCTCTATACTGTTTTTAATCCCATTACAAATGTTTTGACAGCAATAAAAATCATTTAAAAAAGATCAGCACATGCAAATCCTCTGTTACTGATCCTTCAGCTCTCTCCCTCTCTCCCACCCTCCCTCTCACTCTAGCTCTCCATCTCTTGCTCTCTCTTTCTCTCTTGGGTGTAGGGAGAAGAGCAGTGATGCTTATTTAATTGGTTGTGGACCTCCCAGAGTTTCAGTATTTTCAATGCATAGTTAGAAACCCCCTCTAATCAACAATTTTATGATAAACTTTTTTAATGTATAGTTTGTATTGTATTGCTATAGTCTCATGTTATTTTTTGTTATTGTATTATGATATAATGTAATTGTAATAGCCAATAATAAAGAGATGAAATCATCACATTTGGCCTTGTACTCATAGCCCCCCCCCCAAACACACACACACACTCACTTACACAGCTAAAGACCATTACACCACCAGGGGGCAGTGTGATATGTTAAGGTCATGGGGAATTTCTAGTGATCACACACCTACCTACCTACCCCAGCCCCAAGGCAGGGAGCACCATAGCCCAGATCCCAGACAGGGAGCAACAGGTAGCTGACCACAGGCAGCAGCAGTGCAGGCCAGGGCCGAGACTGACAGGCCAGAGGGCCACTGGGGCAGACGACGGGGGCAGGTGTGTTTCTTTCAGAGGAAGGACAGAGACAGGGGAGGTAAGCAGGGTCAGCAGAGGAAGAGATGAGGGGGGCAGGGAGGGGAGAATGCTGGGGTAAGAGTGAATGAGGGGGAAGAGAATGAGGGGGGAGAGAATGAGTGGGGGGGATGAGAGAGGAGAGAGGGGGAGAGAGAGTGAGGGAAGGTAGGGGGTCTCTCCTAACGTGTGGATCCGGTGTGGGATAGTTCATTTATCATCCTCACCTGCTGGGGGTTTGCTTTGCCAATGATAGAGAGTGGAGAGACCTTACCACTACTGAGAGAATGAATGTGTGTGTGCATATGTTTTGTGAGTATGTAGAGGGGGAGGGGTATGGTCTGGGCCCCTCTAACAGACACACAAACATTCTAGTTTGAGTTGTGTCTTCTTTTATTCAGGTTGTACAGTCAGCGTGGCTAGCTCTCTGGGACCCCATCCCTCCCCCCTGAGTGATAGCCTTCTGTTTCTGTATGCTGAGTGCTTGACCATGGGATGTTTTTTTAAATATGCAGACAATCAAAAGAAAGACAAACCCCTCCCTCCTGTCTGTTTTTGTCACTTTTTAAACCCCTCCCTCCTGTCTGTTATTGTCACTTTTTAAACCCCTCCCTCCTGTCTGTTATTGTCACTTTTTAAACCCCTCCCTCCTGTCTGTTATTGTCACTTTTTTAACCCCTCCCTCCTGTCTGTTATTGTCACGTTTTAAAAACTCTTCCCTTCTATACTTCACCCTTTTTTCCTTTAGACTCAATGTTTCATTCAATCCATTTGAATCCCACGGCACAACTGCAAACATTACATGGCATTTGGCATAGAAAAATTGAGCATTGACAAGTTTATTGTGAGATGCTTTTGTATTACCCCTTTATGTACAGTCTTTTTCTCTAGTTTGACATCAATACAAAATATTATGAAAATACTTGAATGTTTTTTCTAATATACTGAACAACTTGTCTAGCTGATGCAACAAAGTATCACCCATGGCTTAATTTAAAACTATACAGAAATACTTTTAATTCTCTAACAGAAACATTGATGCAAAACAGTCATCTCAAGCAAATCAGCCATTTATTGTTAAATCAGTGTCATTTTACCTCCAACAATTTGTGCAGTTTACAGTTGGTGGTTGTTCCCCATGAAGCTGGACATTTAATAAAGTCCTAATTAGTATTGATGTTTGTAACTTCACAGTTAGTGTTAGGGAGGGGGAATGGTCAAACCAGATGTGTAGAGGGGGGGTTGTGTGTGTGGGGGAGGGGGGTGGAGGGTCACTGGGTCAAAACGACCTCCTCCCTCTCTATCTCTCTCCCCTTCCATGAAATGAATGATGAGAAACACTCTCACTCACGGCCCCCTGCTTCTCTCTCTCACACACACACACACACACGCTTGCACGCGTACACACACGTACACCAACACACACAAAAACACACACTCACATACCCTCAATTATATAATGTGGAGGCCCCTAACTGATCAAACTGAAAAAGTACCACCCCTACTCTCTGTGGTGCAGTGACACACACACACACACACACACACACACACACACACACACACACACACACACACACACACACACACACACACACACACACACACACACACACACACACACACACACACACACACACACACACACACACACTTACACACACCAACATGACATCATAGCAGAACCCTCTCCAGGAGGTGACTCTTTGTTTGCAATGACTTCGACTTGAGAGAGAGAGTGTGTGTGTGTATGTGTGTGTGTGTGTCAGAGAGAGTTCAGGGTGAGGTCAGGTGACATAACAGATGACTCGGTTGGGATCTCCTACAATCCAGCGCTGCCATGACAAACAGAAGAATATGCAAGAGTCTGGAATGGGCTGAGAAACAGGAGGAGTAGAGAGATGAGAGTTGCCCCTGAAAAACAGGAATGGAGGGAGGAGTAGAGAGATGAGAGTTGCCCCTGAAAAACAGGAATGGAGGGAGGAGTAGAGAGATGAGGGTTGTCCCTAGATCAGGGTTTCTTAAACTAAAGTGGGACCTGAGCATGTGAGATGTGGGTTGCAAGTTATGAGTAAACATTTAGAATCACACACTATTTACTGTTCATTTGGGTCGTTAGAGGACAGTACATTTCTCATTTGGGTCTCAAGCTGAACAACGTAATAAACCTAAGAAAAATGTAGATACTGATCTCTCACAGTTTCTCCTACCCCAATCTTAAACCTAAACGTTAATGGGAAAACACAAAACTGACCTTAAATCAGAATATATGGGAAACCTTTCTGGCTGAGAAACTGAAAGGATGATTTGGGGCACCCCCTGCTGGTAAAGACACCAAGCTACATGTTGACGAGGGAAGGAGGCAGCAGAGAAGTAGAGGATAGAGTGAGTCTGAACAATATAATGTTCTATTGGTGGCAAACAGATATTCTTAAAAGTGCTTTGAACGCAGCATTTACAGTGCATTCAGAAAGTTTTCAGACCCCTTCCCTTTTTCCACATTTTGTTACATTACAGCCTTATTCTAAAATGGATTCAATATTTTTTTTCCCTCATCGATCTACACACAATACCCCACACAAAGTCATTTTTGCCAATTTATATAAAATAAAAAACATAAATACATTATTTACATAAGTATTCAGACCCTTTGCTATGAGACTTGAAATTGAGCTCAGGTGAATCCTGTTTCCATTCATCATCCTTGAGATGTTTCTACAACTTGATTGGAGTTCACCTGTGGTAAATTAAATTGATTGGACATGATTTGGAAAGGCACACACCTGTCAATATAAGGTCCCACAGTTGACAGTGCATGTCAGAGCAAAAACCAAGCCATGAGGTTTAAGGAACATGTCCGTAAAGCTCAGAGACAGGATTGTGTTGAGGCACAGATCTGGGTAAGGGTACCAAAACATTTCTGCAGCATTGAAGTTCCCCAAGAACACAGTGGCTTCCATCATTTTAAAATGGAAGAAGTTTGGAACCACCAAGACTCTTCCTAGAGCTGTCCGCCTGGCCAAACTGAGCCATCGGGGGAGAAGGGCATTGGTCAGGGAGGTGACCAAGAGCCCGATGGTCACTCTGACAGAGCTCCAGAGTTCCTCTGTAGAGATGGGAAAATCTTCTAGACGGACAACCATCTCTGCAGTACTCCACCAATCAGGTCTTTATGGTAGAGTTGGCAGACGGAAGCCAGTCCTCAGAAAATGACACAACAGCCCGCTTGGAGTTTTCCAAAAGGCATTCAAGGGGAGGGTGGGGGTATTTCAAGGGGAGGGTCATATCAGTGAACTGTAATGCCTGTAGTATATACTGTACTGTAATCAGTAATAACATGTAGAGGCACAAACATGCTAACACACACACGTACGCACACACAGGGAAACACACAAGAGGCAAACATCTGTAAGGGATTGATACAGTGAGATGATAATGGCAACATTCGAAACTCATTTTGGTTCCCCTCTATGTGACCTCAATTAGGGTCAGAGGTGTGTGTGTGTGTGTGTGTCTGTCTGTATGCGTGTGTGTGTGTGTGTGTGTGTGTGTGTAATTTTGGAATTCTGTGAAGCATATAACTATGGAAGGAGACAGGGATGGGGGTGGGTCGATGGACAGTTGTGCGTGTATGTTTGTCAGCCTGTGTGTCAGTGAGTGACTTGATGAGAAATGAAGGATGATCTTTATGTGGCAAAATGAGGGAGAGCGCTCCTAATACATCATGTGACTACCAGAGGGGCAGGGCGCACACAGGACTACATAAGGAGGGAGAGCGCTCCTAATACATCATGTGACTACCAGAGGGGCAGGGGGCACACAGGACTACATAAGGAGGGAGAGCGCTCCTAATACATCATGTGACTACCAGAGGGGCAGGGGGCACACAGGACTACATAAGGAGGGAGAGCGCTCCTAATACATCATGTGACTACCAGAGGAGCAGGGGGCACACAGGAGAGAGAGACAGATAGAGTGAGAGAGAGACAGATAGAGAGACAGAGAGGGAGGCACAGAGAGAGAGAGAGAGAGAGAGAGAGAGAGAAGTGCATGCAGAGCAGAATTAGACCAATACCTGCTAATGATCAAAATCCAGAAAAGAGCTGTTAAATTCTACAACCACCTAAAAGGAAGTGATTCCCAAATCTTCCATAACAAAGCCATCACCTACAGATAGATGAACCTGGAGAAGAGTCCCCTAAGCAAGCTGGTCCTTTGTGAGTGTAATGTTTACTGTACATTTTTTATTGTTTATTATTCACTTTTGTTTATTATCTATTTCACTTGCTTTGGCAATATAAACATGTTTCCCATGCCAATAAAGCCCTTACATTGAAATTGAATTGAAATTGAGAGAGAGAGAGACAGAGACAGAGAGAGAGAGGCAGAGACAGAGAGACAGAGAGACAGAGAGACAGAGAGACAGAAAGACAGAGACAGAGAGACAGAGTGAGAGAGAGAGAGACAGAGTGAGAGAGAGAGAGAGAGAGAGAGAGACAGAGAGAGAGACAGAGAGACAGAGAGAGAGAAACAGAGAGAGACAGAGAGAGAGACAGAGAGACAGAGAGAGAGAGAGAATGAGAGAGAGAGAGAGAAACAGAGAGAGAGAGAGAGAGAGACAGAGAGAGAGACACAGAGAGAGAGAGAGTCCAGAGGCTAAATGTGGAAAAGTAAAGCCTCCTTGTTTCTCTTCTGATCAGAAAGAGGGGTGGAAGATGTAATCACAAAGGGAACCCGTGTCTTTTCTTCTTAAACCACAGTGGTACTGCTATCCTCTTCTCCCCCTCTCGCTCTCTCTCCCTCCCTCCCTCTCTTTCTTCTATGTCTCTTTTCTCTCTCTGACTTAAAATCCCCCTTAACCCAGTTGATGTTTCTCAAACGTGTAGCACGCAGATCAATCAGGTCCTCCGAGAGAGAATTACCCAGCTGAATTTCGATGAGGGAAGAAGAAAGTAAGAAGAGACTAGAACTAAGCATGGGAGAAGAGGGGAGAGATGATGGATCATCTGGACTGGCCAGGGTTGGAGAGGACAAACATTTATGGAGTGCTGAGTACACAGACCAAACACAAAAATGATAAGGACAGGAACCAAGAGCACACACATTCAGAGTCAAGCATACACATGTCAAGGTATGATTAAGACTTTATTGCACAAAAGGGTTCTTCGGCTGTTCCCATAGGAGAACCCTTTGAATAAACCCTTTTGGGTTCCATGTAGAACCCTTTTGGAACCCTTTTTTGTGTAATACATTGGACATTACCTTATAATGAAGATCCACCTCCATCGTGATCTGTTTACATTACAGTACATAATGTCCACTACTGCTGTACATGTTCATCATGAAACAGGACAGGCAGCCATGTTATGAGGTCAGGGTTCGCTGGGCATAGTGAACGGCTGAGTCTGTGTTCTATTTACTGGTATTAAAGAGATATTTCCTGTTTATGATAACCTTAATGTGTTTCTATCCCAGAAGCCACTGCTTCACAGCCGCCAGCTGCTGTGGGGCCATCAACATGCATAGTTGAGTGACAGAAGAAATGGGGAGGAGAGTGAAAAGGTAGAAGGGGGGGTGATAAAGGAGAATGAGGAAGTGAGGAAGAGGACATAAGGAGGAGAGAAAGATAGAAAGAGTGTTAAATTAAATTACATGTTATTTGTCACGTGCTTATTAAACAGCAGGTATAGACACAGTGAAATGCTCATGGGTCCTTTCCAACAGAGTTAAAGATAGAACAAATACACAGAGAATAACGAATTACAATAACATGGATATATACAGGGAATACAAGGTAATAACATGTCTATATACAGGAAGTACCAGGTAATAACATGGCTTTATACTGGGAGTACCAGGTAATAACATGTCTATTTACAGGAAGTGAGTGTGTGAGTGTGTGTGTCTGTGAGTGTGAGTGTGTGTGTGTGTGTGTGTGTGTGCGTGTGTGTGTGTGTGTGTGCATGTGTGTATGTGTTGGGGTGTCAGTTTTTTAGTGTGTGGTTAGAGTCCAGTGTGTGGGTAGAATCCAATGTGTGGGTAGAGTCCAGTGTGTGGGTAGATTCCGGTGTGTGGGTAGAGTCCAATGTGTGGGTAGATTCCAGTGTGTGGGTAGAGTCCAGTGTGTGGGTAGATTCCAGTGTGCGGGTAGATTCCAGTGTGTGGGTAGAGTCCAGTGTGCGGGTAGATTCCAGTGTGTGGGTAGATTTCAGTGTGTGGGTAGATTCCAGTGTGTGGGTAGATTCCAGTGTGTGGGTAGAGTCCAGTGTGCGGGTAGATTCCAGTGTGTGGGTAGATTCCAGTGTGCGGGTAGATTCCAGTGTGTGGGTAGATTCCAGTGTATGAGAGTTTGTGCAAGAAAGGGTAGCAGGTAGACTGGGTAGCCATTTGATTAGCTGTTTAGCAGCCTTGTTAAGCAGTCTTATGGCTTGGGGGAAGAAGTTGTTCATGGTCCTGTTGGTTCCAGATTTGCACTGGTACTGCTT